>JAYRBW010024751.1:0-12494 GCA_036023295.1 Invenusta paracnida
ATTGGTTTGGTCCTTTTTTCCTCCCTCTTCTGCTAGACGGTCTGCAGCTTCGTTGCCTCTGACTCCACAATGTGATGATATCCATTGGAAGATGCAAGTTTTATTATTGTCTTGGAGGTTGTGGAGGGTGTTCCGGGACACCACCTCGTCCAGCTGGCCGTGCTACCTTAGTAGTATCTGCAGGGGACATCCTTATACGTCTTGATGGAGAACAGCATTGGACTCTCGACTCTGACAAACTGGATGGCGTATGTTTTATTTGTAAACGTCGAACCAAAATTCGCTTTGAGAAATGTAATGTTGCATGTTCAAAACCTATCATATAAAGTTACTTATTGTTCCTCTTGACTTAATCTCCTCATGTTAGGCACTGATAACAGTTCAATTTATACGCATTGTAACATTTGCGATAAAATCATTTCATCCTGCTGTACTTTTTACATATATTATGTATTTTTGTATTTTATATAATTGTATTAGTTTTACTTCCGGGACGTAGGATTTCCTATGTGTCTTATTTGGGATATTTCTATATATAAGAAAAAGAACATATTTTAACGATAATATATAGCCTTCTTTTGAGATATAAGTCTAATTCTTTATTATTTTTGTGAAAAGAATTTATACCTTTTACGTCTTTATATATCTGCCATATATGTATATATTTTCAAAGTAAATTATGTTTAGATGTTAATTTCTGAACTTTTAAAAATGTGTTCTCAGTATAATGGTTTTTTTAAATATATATATACATATATATATATAACTGGATAATTTATATTTTGCTCTGAGATAAGTGAATCTATTGACTATTATATTATTTTTAAATACATGTTGTACTATTCTGTAATATATTATGTTGTATATGATCAGGTGTCCAACTCGACGTCGTAAACTGAGATATACACCAACAAATGTTGGATCAGCAAAGCCATGCATGGGAGAGCATTAAAGCTCCCACCAGTACGACTCTACACAGTACCAACAACAATATCACAAAAGAAGCCACCACAGACATGCAAAAAGCCAACGCATTCATCAGTGAGTATGCCAACGTTAGCAGACTTCCCAGAGATATACCCACTGGACAAACCCATCAAATAACCTCGCATGAGACTGTGGCCTCCAGTCCAATTATTTTGGGACAAAATATACTATTATTATAAGTATGGTGATCATTTTACACCTGACAATGCTACTGTATCGTCTAATCATGTATTGAGACCACTAAAACCGCTTCTATATATATATTTTTTATTTATATGGTTACAATTAAATATGTATTGATTAATATTTCTGAATAAATTGCCAAATATCACCTGATCAGTCTTGTATATCATTCATTTAATCCAGTTTAAAATTTTGTAACAATATACCTATGTGTATAGATGATATACATTGTCACCCTTCGTGATTACATTAGTTATTGTAAAAATAGTTATATAGATATAATTTTATCTATCTATGTTTATACTAAAATACGAAATATTATATTCATTTGCTTATTTACGCATTCAGGGCAACTCATATGAAATAGTTTTATTTAAATTATTTTTACTGATATTATACGGATTTAATCTTTTCTCTGGTATAAATAAAACATTTTCCTGGAGATTTAAGATAAATATGTTTTATTTAAAAGAACAAATACATTAAAAAAATTTCAACAAATTACAAAACATGAATGTTAAACAAAATTTTTATAATTTTCACACATATAAACAAAATAATACTATTGACCTAAATACTTTTCAAGCACATATTGTGCAAATGCATTAAATAAATCATGAAACAACATTTATTTCGTTATACAATTATGTAATTTTAACATATGGAAAAATAATATAACGAATACCTGTGACTAATAAAAGAGAAACAATAAACAAACATTGCAGCAAAGGTATATGAAAGCATTTTTCAATATCGTTGTTGTACAATAACATTTATTTAAAAAACATTATGCATGCATACCTTACTACATGTATATACCTTAATACCATACTAACAAAATTATCTTAGTCAATTCCTGTGCAGTAATATTTTCCAATAGAAAATATTGGGAATATTCGTCATAACAAATATACTTTACAGAATTTGGTGGTATCCAAATTAAGTTTCTTTTATACTAATGATAAATTTATATAAATAAAATATTGCCGTATATTCCAAGAAAAATGTTATATGATAAAGATATTTTAATTTGTAAATGTGTATAAGGTTTCATTTATCATGATTGAAGGTTTGATTCATCATGATTGAATAATGTATTTCTTAAAAAATGTTTCTTTAGAAAACAAAGAGAAATATTATCGTTGATTCTAAATTCTAAATTATTTAACTAATTTCATTGAAAAAGATACTTAAAAAATTACTTTATAAAATTGTCTTTCGACTTTTTCCTCAAGCTATACATTTAATTCTGAATGGATTAAAAAATAATCTCTACGGACATAAATTAAAGATTGCCATGTCAAATATAAAGATTAAATCTGATAGAAAATTGTCACCATTCACAGCAAAATTTTAATCCATATCTGAAAGTGGTATTTGGGTCATCAAAGTTTGAATTTTACAGAAAAATACTATGCATAAATTTAAATGAATTCATTAGATACATAATTATATTTTTCTATTATATGTCCAAATTGCTTTATTACCTTCATTTTCAGAAGAAAAATTATGAAGGAAACAGTTTCTCAATCTAAAATTCTAATAATTTTAATATTAAAAAATAAATTATATTTATCGTTTTAAGCATTTATGTTAAAATATGTAATTTAATTTCTGATTAATTACATCTTAACACTATCTGTATCTGGAGAAGAGGAGCTTTGAATTAATACTTAAAATAATATATATATTCATGCATTTTTTTTAATTGATGAAATTGTAATTCGGATACTGATTACTTTCATTTAATAATTCATTAAATAAATTAAAAACATGTTTTATTGAAGTTAAAATGACTAAAATAAATATTTTAAATGTTTTTTTGTTTCAAAAATGAAATTAAATAATTCTTACAAATGTTGTACTGAAAAATAATGCATGAATAATATTCAATGGAGTATTGAAAAAAAAATCTTAGTTAAATTATATGTTAGTGTTACATTTCCGATTTTAAGAAGTTTACCAATTGCAAGGGAAGGCGGGGCTAATCAGTCGCCGCTTAGGGACCGAATGAAAGCACAAAAAATCTATTGTGGGAATAGGATTAAAAGAAGTATTTTTTATTTATTTTTATGTTGAATATGAAATTCATACTAAGTATTTAAAGTATATTAATAGTGTTATTTTACGATGTAAAACACACATCTTATAATGAAAGAGAATAATATAAGAATACATGAAACCATTTGAAATTGTACCAAAATAGCTGATGTGAATAACAAATATTATAAAAATTTTAAATAAAGTTTACAACAAAAAACAAAAATGTGCTATAAAATTAATTTTCGTTTTTAATTTAGTAAAATTTATTTTGCATTTAAACGTATTAACGCAAATGCATTAATTTAATTTAGATTTATTTTGATTTATTTATGATGCATGTAAATATTTTGTTTGGTGCATTTTTAAATAGACAAATACAAAAATATTTCAGTTTTACTATTTATAATTTACAAACTTAAGTTTAATTAAATGATTTTAATATTTCATATACAAATATGCAGATATACAAGAATTATATGCAAATTATGAAATATTAATTCAAACTGAAACGGTTATTCGAAACTTAAAGAATATATTAAATAAATATTTTCTTTTAAAAATGGAAAACTAAAAGTTAGCATTTAACAAATATTACAATATATAAATATTTTTCAGAAACGTCAACTTATAACGTGAGTCGATAGACATTTATTTGGTGAACTCATTTTTAAAGTTTGATTACTTAATTTCATATATATTCTAAAAATTCATATGCATTATTCATGTATTCATGTACATATTTTTCTTAGCTAAACTATAAGTGCGTTATCAATATTTAACATCCGTTTTATGATAATAATATGTATGTTACATTGTACTTCGAATCTCGCAAATGTATGACTGTTAAATTCAGTACAACAATTTGACCAGTATAGTTCAACCATACGCTAGTAAATCTGCATGTTATAACACATGGATCTAAGTTTAATGAATGAGTTCACATTAAAATAAAGTAATCAGTTCTCCTGACATACATATTTGAAAAAATTACACAAATATGTAATTCTGTTTCTGTTCAATAATCATTATGTTTCAATTGAGTCTTTACAATTAAGAACAAAAGTAATGACTTCATAGTTTGAAAACTGTATCAGCCTATTCGCATTTCTATAGGGTGTGTGTAATGTATATTTGCATTTCTATAGGGTGTGTGTAATGTATATTCGCATTTCTATAGGGTGTGTGTAATGTATATTCGCATTTCTATAGGGTGTGTGTAATGTATATTCGCGCTTCTTTAGGGTGTGTGTAATGTATATTCGCATTTCTATAGGGTGTGTGTAATGTATATTCGCGCTTCTTTATATGGGTGTGTCTCTATGTGTGTTGCATATTTGCGTCCTCTTGTTTATATTCATTTAATAAAACATACATTTGTTTTGAATTACTTTTATATTACTTAAGTTATACTAAGAAAATTAATTTTTTACCCTTCTTATACGTGACAAGTGCACTTACATAGATGTAAATTTGGTTAAAATGTTGACATTCTAAATTACTTACTCAATGACTCCGCATACGTAAAACAGTTGATCAAATTGTGCTTCTGAAAGGAGCTTACACGCACAGCAATCGAAGTTAGCGAAGTTTTCTGCAGGCACAACGGTTCATCTAAAGTGTCAAATAAATTTGTGATTACACGTGCGAGATTTCCTGTTGACAGCTATCAGTCTTAATTCTTGGTCGCTTATATCGATGCAGAGATATGAGGAAGGATGATGGCCATATTGTACCGCAGCTTCCTGGGAGAAGAGAGTAGTGAACAAGGCACAATAGCGTGATAAGCGTGACGAGCTTAGGTGACAGACAGGCGGGGTTACACCTCAAACGGAAAACGGACGCGTTCTAGTCTCATATTAATTATAGCGTATAGATATGCAACTATCAAAATGAAGGTGTAAAAATATATTGTTATATTTTTTATTTTAAAAACACTAGTTTAAATTGAAAAGTTTTACAGTAAATTGAAAATATTTCCCACTTTATTTCTATATCCATACTGGGCTCTTATTCGCTTCCATATCTCGAGGAAGGAGGGGTTTATTAGGCCTCCTATCATTTTTAAACTTTCTAGTAAAGCAGAGTGTTGAATCTTTGCATGTCATTAAATGAAAAAATAATCAAAATTCAATTGAAAAAGAGGTCGAAAATATTTTTTTAAGAAAATATGTGTTAGAAATTTTATATTCTAATATTAATATCTTAAGTTTTATAATAAATGTCTTCAAAATTTCCGCAAGAAAACTTATTAATATTGCACATCATGATTGATTATATGAAACTAATTTGTGCCCTAGAAAGCGATGCATTTTTTTGTAAAAAACGACCACACCAAGTGTGGTCGACCATCACTTTAGATGCACAATATAGAATATAGCGCTGTAAATTCATATTTTAGTTTATTTTGTTCCATTTATTAATTTAAATATCACAGGAAAAATGCAGGAGATATATATGTCAGATGCTCACAAATTTAGCTGTAAATTTAAAGTTGTTAGATAATCGATGAATGTAGAAAGTCCAATATAACTTAAGTTGTGTGTAATAGATATTAATATATAAATATGTTATATTTAGATATTTATAAATATATAAATATATATAGAATTTAACCTTAATATTTACACACTTTCACATATATTGTGCCGTGATATAAACTTCTAAACGTAATACATATGATGTTAGTTTTTTGGTTACCCACTGAAAAGTACAGGTTTATTCATCTATAGACTGGTTTCACGGTATATATGTAGGTATGTCCCCAGTTGGTACATATAAGGAGGAATCGATCCTGCAAACTATTGATTGGTGATTAGACTCATCTACCACTGGATCACAAAAAACGAAACTTGTAAATTGTTTTGTTTGACTTACTAGTCCGTTTAGCTTATTACCTTAGAGTACGGTTAAAAGCAATTTTCATTAATATCGAACTTTGGCGTATGACCTTAAATATTTTAAGCTAGGACTATTAATTAAATATTGTAGTAATTTTTTTGAAATTTAAACGTATGTGCGTTATAATTAAGGCTCAGTTTTGAATTTATAATGCAACAAAGTTATTCAAATCATTAATGTAAAGTAGTTTTCGTTTTGTAATCGTATTTGCTAATAGTAATTGAACTTCTATCATACGCTCGTTTTACGAATACGATTAGAAAATTGAACTATTTTAATTTATACAATTGCCATAAATTTACATTATTAGAGTATTAATCTCTTTTTAATGATTGCCAGGGCACAATAAATAGGGTTTAAGTAAGGGTGACTAAGAGAAAATATATTAATGCACGTTTTTTATTCTTACATATAGCGAAAATGGATGAATAAAAGTGAGTGGTCCTCGTTTTTGCGGAAGAAGCAAATGTTTATAAGGAAGTATGACCGTAGATTTGGAGTTTTGATAAACTATAGCATTTAACGTGTATTACTATAATTTTTGTTCTTCGTTATATGATAAAGCAGAATAATGAATAATATGAAATTATTTCAAATAATTGGTTAATCTATCACATAAATGTGGTAATTCACATTTTAATCAATCTTTCATTTAAATGGACAACAGTACAAAATAAGAATGAAAAAATGTGTTTTAGTTTTATTCAAACAAAATGGTCTTGACATTTGATAAATATATATGTTAGTATAAATAGTAAATGATATTATATAACTAGATGTATAATTGTAATTTTTCGAATAAAATAGAATAGGATTTTTAAAATATGCTTTGTAAGAATATATATAATTATCGTAAACTATTTTACTATATAATTCACTCTAATAATTTATTCATTGTACCTATATAGTACACTATATTAACAAGTTTATAAATGCAAATTATTTACATTTTTATGACAAATTATTAGAGCATATTAAAATGAGCTTTATGCAAATAGTAATTTATAAAGTTGATAATATTGCCGAAAAATTAATACAACTCTATTAAGATTAGCATGCCAACATAATAGCATAACACGCGCCGTACTTACAACAAGATACACGTGTTAGAACATTAGGACATGGAAATATTTTCTTTGTTTTCTTATAATTTATAAAATAGTAATCAATTGTATCATGTAACAGACAACTTCAAGGAAAACGATAAAAAATAATCTTAAGTCATGAGAACGAATTACGCTTTTCGTTTACCTACATTTTATTTCATGCATGCTTCTTTGCTCATATTCTGTAAATGCATTACTCTATTTAACTTATTTAAAAGGTTGTAGATTATTTATTTCGCGTTAAAATTCTCTTTAATTTATAAACAATTATGTAATTTGGTTCATTCTTTGTTTTTCTTATATTATTATTACATATAGTTTCAAATATATTTTAGAAATAAATCATTATAATTCACACAGATTAATCTCAAGATATAATGGGCATTCTATCATCCAAATTGTTCTAGTTATAGGCTTGTAGAAATTATTTTGTCCACACATGCATGATTGTGTTTAAGTATACTGAATAGTTGAGTAGTAATTTATGCATACTACATATACCATAGTGGTACCGTGCTAAATTGTGAAACTAACTGGTGTGCCATGGAAATTATCTAATAAAGTTCTTGCTATTCAATCTACACTTCTTTCTTCTTTATAAAAAGAGAATTTTGAAGTTATAATTTTATTTATCAACATTCTCGACTCATTGTCCCACTAAAATATATACCAGTACATTTTGAATAGCTTCCTAGCGTTTTACAATAAGACAGTGAAGTGGGAGACGCCTCTACTTTTTCTAAATTGGTACACTTTTATGTGCCAATCAAATGTATTCATTAAAAACAAACCTATTATAGATTAAGTAAGTTTAGCAAGATGACAAGACCCCATAGTTCAGAAGTCTAGAATAAAACATTTTGTTAGAATAATACGAAATAATATATCGATAAAGAGTATATTTGTTTATATTTGCATTGCTTATTTATTACTTATTTGTATTATTTAGGTTAATAATTTGTAATCATAGTTTTAAAGATATAAATAATAAATTATTTTGTAGTGATTGAATACAAAGGTAAAATAATTACTCCCGGAAAATGGCTCTAATTTAACTGTAATATGACCCTCTTTCTGTAGATGACGAACAACTGTGACCGAATAATTACAAGATATAAAATATTAATTTTGATGGCTTAACTAACATTCTTATCTTACATTTATTATATTTGAAGTGTCATCATTTGGTCATCTGGTGCCTTCAAATCGACACCGACTTTTGAAGTTTAAATGTTCAAACATATTATTGTCACATATATGTAATAACAGTATATTGTAAAGGAACGTATATATTTATGTACATGAATGTACATGAAATGTATTAATATAGTTCGGTGTATACTATTATATATAGATTTCCGCCTTTTTTTGATGCTGATAAGAGTATCGGGATTGTGCGCTTTCTCTAGTACTGTGATGTTCGTGGTTCTCGACTCCCATATGATGTGTTCAGCATTCTACAGTAGCACCAAAGTTCAAAACTTTCGATGCGCGAACATTCATCTTACGTCAGTGTCCAAGATTTGCATCCACAAAGGGCAATACTAAAGATTAACGATTTCAACAGTCTGAGCTTCATGCCCATTGAAATGTCATGCGAATTCCATAATTCGTTGAGGTCGACATAGCTCTGTCTTGCGAATGACGAGACGAATCTTCACTTCCTTTCTATTTCTAATTTGTCCGTAATTGTGCTCCCTAAAAAGTTGAAACTTTCAACCACATCAGTCTGTTCACCCGTTGCCGTAATGTTCGTATTATGATCATCGTCATTGATTTGCATTATTTTGATTATATTGACGTTAAAAAAAGTCCTGCATCTTCGCTGGCAGTTTTCATAATGAGCTATTACATTTCTGCTTTTGATGTAAGCAGTGTTGTGTCGTCCGCATAACGGAGATTGTTGACACGAACGCCACCCACCATAATACCACCATAAAAGTTCTCGAGAGCGATGCACATCACACGCTCCGCGAAACTGTTGAACAAGTATGGCGATCCAATGCATCCTTGTCTAACACCTATGGAAAACTCATTTCCTTCAATGCAAGCCACAATCTCTGATGCTGAACAGTGTTAAAAGCCTTGCTATAGTCGATAAAGCACGAGTACAGTTGACTTTGTGCTCGAAAGACTTTTCAATGATCATCGTCATATTGGAAATCATGTCACGACATCCTCTGCCTTTTCTGAAACAAGCCTGGGTGTTTGGAATTTCTCTCTCGAAATATTGTTCAAGTGAAGCCATCATGATGTAAAAAAGTATCTTGCTGGTGTTGGAAATGAGCGAAATCGTCCTGTTGTTGGCACATTCGCGTACGTCACCTTTCTTTGTTATGATCACAAATACCGTCTTCGTACAAAATGGTGGTCTAAATTTAATTGCAAAGGCTGTGCATTATTCGAACGCCATTATTGCCACTAGCTTTAAGCAGTTTCGCCGGAATCCCATCAAAACCTAGAGATTTTCCTGACTTCATCTTACGCATTGCATGTTCGAGTTCAGATATGAGAATTGGTGGCTCATCCTCGTATTCTCGCATCACTGTCAGTCTGATCTCGACTCTTTGTGCTCATATAATTTTTCGCAGTATTCATGTCAACGATTTTTGATGTCTACACTTTCTGTAAGAACAGTACCATTCTTGACCTTAACCACGTTAATTCTAGATGTTTTTTTCTTTGTAAACTTTTTGACGACTATATGCATATCTCTAGTGTTGTTAGTTAAGCTGTTAGATTCGAGCTCTTCACATTAAACGTAGCAGAAAGTTGTCAATTCCCGCCGAATCTGCTTGTCAATGTCCTTGCTGAGTTTTGCTCACCCAAACCGTATCGACCGGTGACACCGTAAGCCACGTTATTGGCTCCAATTTTCGCATTGAAATTACTCATCAAATTGGTGACATCTTTTTTTCTGCGTTGAGTCTAATAAGTTTTGTAGCTGGTCATACAAATTTTGAACTGTGCTGTTATCGGCATCAACTGTTGAGCGTATTTTTGAATCAGTGTTTATACATTAACTGGTTTACTTTCGATTCGAACAGATATTAGACGTTCATTAACTGGGTTGTATCCAAGAATTGATCTGCTTAGTTTTTGCAACACGATCATTGCATCTCCATGTATTCTTTTCGCGACACCCGAGTAGTAAACAAAAAAGCCATTGTCGGTAGTGAAATTACCTTTGCCCACAAACCACATTTCAGAAATTCCTATGTACATACATCGATGTGCATTCGTTGAAGTTCACGGGTAAGAATCGAAAGTTTCGGTTGTGTCATTGTGCGAACGTTCCAAATCCCAATCTTTGTCTGAGCATTTTAAAGTTGTCACATATGATTTTCATTATTGCTTGCATCAGCTGACTGACTTCCCAAAAGTTTTGATCGACCAACGTCATTCTGCGAAGCTCTATTCCTGACAGTGGCATACTCTTTCCCGCTAGCTGAGACACCACGCACAAGTCCGGGGGTCCCGCCGACGGGTGCCATAACTGAGTTTGGTTGGATTGAAGTCATAATTTGAGATATTTACTTTGTGCGATGCTACTTCAATAGGGCCTGATTTTTCTGCAGCGCAGTACAGGAGCCAATATCAGGATCATTGGATTGCCCTATGCTATTCTGAAGCCAACGTTGACCAAGGTTCGGTTCTTCTGACAACTTCAGATACTAGTACTGCTGCTTCCCAGTAAGTACTAGAAGAACAAGGTTTATTCAAAGGCGACCTTCACCCACCTTGTCATGGTTCCGTCAAGTGGTTATGAGACTTTTGTGGATTTAGTGGCGTCACCTACTTTTTTCTCTCCCCATCTGGAGGCCACCGCTGTTGGTCCGAAATGCTTATTCGACATGCAAATCTGCTTATATCGCAGCTAACCATCATATCTGATGGTCATTCGCTATCCGCTAATTGTGACCCCCCCCCCCGTTCTAGGTAGCTCTGGAAACCCCCTTTGAGTAATGAATAGGAGTAACGAGTAGTACGTACGAGTAATTTTAACTTTCAGATTTTGGCTCTCAATATGTTATATTGAACGCCATGGTTATGTTTATTATACGAGATAATTTAAGAATAATCTAATAGAAATTATTTGGAATATGGACACACACATGTTTATTTAGATTTACATCTGTACCTTACTATATTTTTAAATGATGAAACCGGCATATAATTAAATGTAAATTTATCAATAAAAGCTCCCCGTAATTATTGTAGTCAAGTTTATGTACTTACTAACATATGTTTCACTCTATAAAAATGCTTACCTATAGTATAAGAAGTGTTTTTTGTAACAATGAAGTACGGCACTGTTTTGTTTGTAATGATATTTAAAATGGCGTATCATTAGTGTCATTTATACCTATTTTGTATAAATTCTTACGAATTGTACATTTATAAAGTAAACGCAATTTATTGATTATAATATAAAATAGTACACAATAATATATTGAACTCATTGTGATGTACATGACTATAAGAGACTTCTACAGGCGTTAACAGTAAAACAAATTCGTTACTTTAATTTATATTTTCGTCTAATATATTATGAAAAAAGCATAGTTGTACATATTTGTACATTCTTTTATATTGTATGCTCTTAGATTTCAATTCTATATTCCAAGCGAATTAACAGAGTAAAAACATATTTTTTTGTGATCAATTTATAACCGATCACTTGTGTTATATTTGGAGGGAATTTCACCCTTTAAGATATACGATTTGTTGAGGATTGTAGCAAATTAAAACGTATATTAGTCCTTAAATATGTAAATAATACATTAATAATTATAATTAATGTAATATATGAATGATATTTTATTTGATCTATCAAAGTCAACTGAATGGTGTTTGTGTATAACTAAAACCTTCAGCTATATTAACCTTTACATAAATAATTTGAATAAAAATGCATTATTCATGATAGCCCAAATCATTTATAAGTAGTTTAGTATATTTACTATTTACTTTAAATAAACTACTTTTAAATCAACGTAACATTAAACAGCATAGTACAAGTAACCGGGCTAAAGTTTACTTAAAAGGTGACATAATTCTTTTGTAGTTAATACTAAGCTCATATACTACTGATTTATAGATCTCAAATGCAAATGATATAATATATCTAAACCTATGGCAGTAGGTTGTTAGCTCATGCAGCTCATGCGAGCAACCTACGTACAGAAGGTATAGTAGGATACCACAAGAACGGTCATTTTTAAACCGCTACCATTTAAAAACTAATTTATATTTTGAAATGATTTAACTTCTATC
>JAYRBW010024762.1:0-12492 GCA_036023295.1 Invenusta paracnida
ACCTACAACGTTAAAAAAGCAGGTAAAAACGAGTCACGTTCAGTCAATATTGATTCAGTAACTAGAAATCTGTGGATGACACCCAGTTTATACTAGTTGTCTGGCTTTCAAAATTGTGTTCGACATTAACCCAATACACTTTACATTATGCATTTCTCTATAGTGTCTTTTTTACATTTTTAGGGGCACACCTTTATAGCTAGGGGGGGGGGGGTCCGGAACCCATGGAAACCCCCCCCTGGACACGCCACTGCACCCATATCTAAAAGCTGTTATTCCTGAGGAAATATCTCTTTTAATCATCTTATCAAACATCAAATTAGTTGTAATATATTGTCCTATTTCAAAATATCCCAGCAGGCCATTTTCCTACCCCTCCTTGTCAATTCTGCAGTACAACATAGGCAACCCCAATTTACTCTCATTCTTTGCACTCATGTATGATCCAGCTATAAACTGTGAACAAATAATGGATTGCACTGTACCATATTAAATCTGCACAGCAGGCTAAGTAGGTCAGTACTAAAAAATGAAGGAAGAGGTGTCCATGCAGCTATGCACATTACAAAAATGTACTTTTGGGGATTTATTAATATATCCTATGCAATTTGGTTTCCATAGAGGATTACCTGAAGAATATATCATCTTGAAGAATTCTGCAATGAAGCATAGAACACCAAGATTAATTCTTGATCCAGCAGAAATATTGGCAATACCATAATTTAGTATCTCTTTCATATAATAAACTGCATAATAAACCATATCAAAAATATGTCTTTGCTAGTAAGGTGAAGTGAACCAATTCTGTTGTATATTAATCTTATTCTTAAGTTTGAAGTAGTTGAATATTATATTTCATGCAGGATTATGTTAGTTAGATAGTTAAAAGCTTTATTGGTAAAAAAACTTTTATCATATGCAAAAGTACAGTTGAGTATACTATTAAGTATTACTTGATGGTTAGGATAATAAGAATATAGTAAAACTAAGTTAAACAGGCAAGTTAAGATGCAGTAGAAATTTAAAATCAACAAGATATTATTGTATGTCATTAGGGCAGCCAGTGATGTTTACATATGGTAGCTCACAAAAATTGTTTAATAATGAAGTTATATTTATTAAAGTTATTTAAAACTGAGAGGATGTATCTGCATGAAAGATCATGGTTTTCAGGTAGAAGGTTATGAAGAAGGGGAGAGGGTTTTGTTGAAAACAAACAGTGCTTTATCAATCTTTCTGATAATATCACTTAAGCTCAACTCTGCATCACAGTAAGTCCATTTACTGCAGCATTCAACCCAGGAAGTACCAATGTTCATTTTTTGAACATAGGATTTAGCTCCATGGCATCTTTTTACATTCAAGCTAAAATATATTTTACATAGTGCAGTTTATTTACAACATTATTAGCTTCAATTGTGCATAGTTTGAGCATGTTTTTCAAGATATCTATGAAAAATATTCAACAATTCTTAGAAATATTCAAAAAGCTCCTAAACTCCCACCAAGCTGTATAAGTTAACTGAGATAGTATAAGAGCATTGAATACCAACTTCACTTAAATATGTGAATTCATGATTTGAAATTGAAGAATGATGGCAAGAAATCACTGAATACCAAGTTCAATTACCAATCCATATATTGAAAAATATCCATTAAAACTAAGACTTTTAAATCCTAATCTTACTGTATTTTTAAAAAGATGGTTTAACTTGCAGAAAAATATTTTTTGAAATGAATGTTAAACAGAAATTCTTCTCTATTGGGATCTTCACCACCAGGTTCTGAATTATAACTAGTATTCAGTTAGATTTTTTAATTAAAAAATAATATGGTTTTTAAATATGTTTTGTTTAAAAGATATAGTTGAAAAAAACTGTTTTTAGGGGGAAATAGTTTTAAGCATATTTCTAAGCTGAACATTTAATACACTGATGTCCATAATAATTTTTCAACTAATTATATAAATATTTTTACAAATATTAGTATTCTGTTTAAGCTAAAATTGTTAGGAAATATGTTTTAAAAATAGTGACAGAAATGGTCACAGAAGGCATTTTAACCATATCATTAAATATATATAATACTGTTGGAATAACTGTATTATTTAGAAAACTTATATTATGCATAGAAAAAGAATGTTGTGTCCTTTAAAACCAATTTTTAAAATGTAAAAAATATTTGTAAAATATTTAAAAGCAGATTTGAAAAGCAATTATTATAACTAATTTTAGGAATTTATATGTATTCAACTGAACATTTTATAATATAACTATTAAAAAGAACTTTCCATTCTTAATCAAAATATAATATACTGTTAATGTTGTATAAACATATTTTTTTAGAAGAGATGCTGAACAATTATATTTTCATAATTTTAATTGTCTTTAGCTGTTGCTACATAAAAATAGGTAAGTATTTAAGTAATGCAACAGGACAGGGTGTACTATATCAGAAAAATGAAATACATATTGAAAGATGAAGAACAAATAGACTAAAATAAATATAAAATAATAGACAGATAGCATTTTTACCCTATATAAATATAGTGGCTATTATATCAAACTGTTCAGTGTAATAATATGCTAATGGCTAACCAAAACTGCTCAACAAAGTCTACAATGCAACTGTATGAACTCCCACAGAAAACCTGGAAAAGAGTTCATATAAATTTTGCTGGCCCCTTTTTGAGAAAATTCTTTCTGATCTTGTGTGCTGCTTTTTAAAAATGGGTTGAAGTATTCATTATGAATAACATGGGTATTTCACAGTTTATCCTAAACCTTAAATATTGTTTTACCACACATGGCTTACCAAAACAATTACACACTGATAATGGCAGAACATTCACAGCTGAGAAGGGAATGGATTTAAACATACCTTAAGTAGTCCATACCACCCAGCTACTAATGTTCAAGCAGAAGGGTCAGTCCAGACTTTCAAGAGAGACATGAAAAAATCAGAAGGGGACTTAGATACATGAGTTTCTAGATTTTTAATCAGTTACAGAATAACACCACATGAAACTACAGGTCAGACGCCAGAAAAGTGGCTGCATGGTCATGAAATTTGTATATGCCTAGACTTGATCAGACCAGTGCCATAATTACATGAGAAAGTGATCGAGAAGCTGAGACTACAGCAGGAGAGGAAGGAAGGAAAAGACAGATTGCTAAAACAAGGGGACATGGTATTAATAAAAAATGAAGTGGGATCCCAGAAATGGCTAAAAGGAAGTGTTGGAAGCAGTTGGGTCATACTCCTATAGAGTGGCTACAACGGGCGGGAGGCCAGGATCTTATCCAGAATATAGACAAGCTGGTAAAACCAAACCTTGTCATAAAAGAAAAGGAGGGAATTATGGAAGATATAGAAATAATTAAAATACCAGATGAAACAGAGATTATAATAGAAGCAAAGCAAGGATAATCAGTAGAGGTTAACAAAGAAAAAGAACGGGAAATTCAAGCTATGAAACCAGGTGAAACCCCATCCTCTCCAGTACTACCAAGAACAGGTCAAACGACCAGGTCACCAACATACCTGAATGATAACATTACTTAACTTGTCGCTCCCTCTAGGTGTAGAGGAATGTAATATACTGCCATTGTTTTAATAAGCTATTTAGATATTACTTGTTACTCCCTGTTTTGAAAAAGTGATCTAGTTAGTAATTTTGATGTGTACAAAAAAAGTTATGATAGGTAACCCAATGTAGACCATTGGCATTACTGAGTCAGAATGAAGTCAAAGATTGTTATAGTTAATTACTAAAGTATATTCTTTTAAGAGGCATATAATACTATGGAATCAATACCAGAAATTTAAATCCATATAAATTATAATTATATACATATAATTCAATAATAATTTGAATTTAGGGCCCATAAACACACTTAATTTTTAGAAATTATATCCATAGAAATGTCCATTGAATAAAAATTAATGGTGTGCTTTGTAGACTTAAATGCTAAATTTATGGGTAGCTAATGTAACCTTTGAATTATGCCATTTAAGCCCTTATTAAAGCATACTAATTCATACTTTTCATTTTTATAATACTATTGTAATATATTATAATTGTTATTTCATATCTGCTCAAATTTATTTATTTAATATCCGCAAAAATTTGTTTAAAAATTAAAATATAATTGCACTAAAAACACATTATTATCCCGCTAAATTAAATCTGGCTAAAAACCCTATGTCCCGTAATAACGAATAAGTGCCAACTTAGGGCAAATCACCCATCAGAGCTCATTATACACAAACCTATGAAATATTAAATTAAATAAGTACACGAGTGCTTCCATGCTTTAAGTGCATTAATACTAATTGTATAATATTTAATTGAAGCAGAATGAACAAATATAATTAGTTTCGAAATTAATTAGTTCTTGTTGAAATTGCAAACATAAAAGTATACTTATATAGGTATTATATCTAATAGAAAATAAACAAAATAACCTAATAGGAAACAAAACAATGTACTTGTCTTTAATAAGTATAATATTGTGTATAATAAATAAATAAAAACATACCAAATTTATAATAAACCTTCAAACCTTCGCTTGAGATGTAAACAATTTTAGAAACAATTTTAGAAAATTAAAACGAGGCTCACTGAACGTTTTTAGTAATTTTTATTGGTATGAGGCTCATTGACGATTTTTGAGGCGCATTAGACGCAAAAAATAACCATTGTGAGGCTCATTGGACACGTGCGAAGCGCATTGGTCGCATAATTTGAGGCTCTTTGGACGGGTTTTATAATAATATTAATTCATTAAATAATAATCATTCATTGCACATTCTTCTTTAGTACTAGACTAACAATTCTAGAAACTTCATGTTACATCAATTATTTATAATCGATCGATCGGGTAATCATCAACTACTTTCGGTTCTTCTCCTTTCAGAAAAGTGAAGCTATGGGACTCTCGACGTCTTCGATGTCGTGGCCAGCCTTTACCTTATCGTGAGCTACCCTACGCTGGATCCTCCAAGAAGAAAATTGGTGGGCTCCTTTTGACATTTTACATTCTTTTTAGTTTTTCTAATGCGTATTTATCAATATTAAAGTTGGGATAAGGGTAGTTTACAGCATATTGTTTTTCGGTTTTAACACATCGCATAACGACCAGAAATTACTAAATAACCTGTTTTTGTGGATCATCACAACATTAATTGTGTCATAGGTGTCATGATCAAGTAATCCATTAATTCTGCATATAAGTTCACTATCTGCAACTACTATCAATAAAAATTATTAAGAAAACATCGACAACATATATTTCAAGTTTGAATATGGAATTTCAAAACCACGGATTTTCGTAACAATGAAATTAAAGTATATTCACAGAACGATGATAAGACTACTATCTAAAGTAAACTTGGATTTATAAATTATTTCATAACTGACGATTTCAACGATTCACCCAGTAATGAAAAACAAAAAGGTGAGTGCCACAAGCAGGATTCGAGCTCGCATGAGTATAAAAACACTAGGTCGAAAGCCAAAATCTCTATCCACCGCGCCACAACACGAGTTATGGCATTATCAATGCTAATCCTAGTAGTGGCAATCATATACAACAGACATGAGTCTTCTCTACTAATTATTTTACTCTTAGCCGTCCTCCAGTTGGTGATGGCCACTGTTTCCTACACAGCATCCAAAGTTGTCTGTAGGTTAGTGGCTATCTATCAAGCAACTACCCAACTACGAAAGTGAGGAATTCTACTCTAACCTCCAAATATATAATGCGTTTTGTCCAGTCATAATATTCCCTTTCCAATTCCAGAAATTTGCCGGACAAGGAATCTACAATACCGATTTGGTGATATCGTCGCACTTATATTATCTATAATGCTCTCCATGATAATAATATATAAACATTTACTCTAATCTCTTCTCGATTACAAATGTCACACCAACGACAGTGGGATGGCTTTACGACATCGCTAAGAGTAGATGCAATAATGCCGAAAGACAAAAAACGCTTAAACACGAATTATGTCAAAGAATCTATGCGTACAAAATCGACCACGCCAAAGAAGTAAGGTTTGGCAAAAACGATATTGCCATGATCAAACGTCTTAGAACTGGTCACTTAATAGAACTCAAGAGCTACAGAAAAGGATCGGGCTTATCGATGATGGCAAGAGCAAGGCCTACAATTTGGATGAAGAGACAGATGACTACATATTTGACAAATGCGACAGAGCCAGTAACCTCAGAAGAGGCAAACACAACATCACTGGCATTTCATCCAGAAAACTCCAACATATTGGAAAGAAATTGAATTCAAATCCAAATATTCCGAATAACCCCCGGAACGTGGTAGACGCCCCCTCCCAGCACAACTGATATTCTGAACAACAACGACGGCACCCCATTAGCTGTCATCCTCCGAAACGAATCCTATGACGCTCAGATCCCCAAGCATGTCCTATCAATCCAGAGACACTACAAGGGAGACCTGTCACTGCAGAATATTAGCAGTCACTTTCTAATTGGCTAACGATGCATTTCTATCGATCTGCTTAGCTGCCGAAAGCTAATGTCTGTATTATATTGCTGTGAAATTGTTATGGGCATACTGATATTGGAATTGAAAAACTAAATTTGAACGCGCAGGTACTTGAAGACTATATAATAATATATATATTATGAAGGTGTCCGGAAAAAAATGTCATTTGTTATAAAAATATAATATTTTTATATCTATTCATCTCGTTAACTTTATCATCACTTAATTGTTTTTTTCTTTGTACACCACTCGATCAAGAATTATTTACTCGTTGGTTTCTAATATTAAATATACAAATTTGAAATATATGTTATTATACATTTATCTCTAGTCGTATACAAATTCTGCAAAACAAATCTGCAATTGTTTCTTTTTTGTGCAAATGATTTTCTAACGTAATTTAATTAACGTGGACAAGTATCATGACAGAAATGCACATAGAAAATGCGATTTGTTTAGAATTTTGCTGTAGAAAGCTGTTGGAATATTGAAGAATATATAGAAAAACACCAATGTAAATGTGAAATTTGTATTGTTTCTGAAATAAAAGAATTTTATACCATAGCTCTTCAGTTCAGCTCTTCACACGATGTTCTATCTGGTATACTTTGTTTGATTTGAATATTTACTATTCTGAGAATAGTAAATATACGAGAATTTCTCGTACCATGAATGCCAAAAGTTTGCTCGAATATTTACATTGCATATCCATCTCAGAATTACGATATAATACTCACGCGAACAATAATTACAGCATCTGTCAACCAGTAAGATTTGTCGATTGAATCGATCCGCAAGGCACAATATATTTTATTATCTTACCGTCTGCGTCATGTTTCATCTACGAGTGCTACAAATAATAGCTATTCAAAGAATTCCCCTACTGTCATTCTAAATAACGGCTTTAACATTTATTATACTAAAAAGGACTCGCAAGTCGCTAGTCTGAAACCTAGAGGGTCAACTCACCGATCCCCTGCACAGTATCCCTTTTGACCTGTCAGACGTTTCGGTATCAAACCTCTTTCTACCGCTCTTTGTCAGTGCTGCCGTATGATACTCGGACATAGTATGAGAGAGGACAACCTCAAGGTGTCTTCAAATTCACCACGACATCAGCTCTACAGGGGTATGGCTCACTACTGGTGCATCAACAATATTGACAAGTGACATTTCTACCCCTCACTTAAACAATTTCAGACAGCTGTTTCAATTTTCAAAGTTTATATTTAGGGGATGATTCTAGAATTATAACTAATTTTAAATGTGGTATTATCGTTGTCTTATACGCATGCAATCTACGTGTATCTCATTGTGCTGTAGTTCGTCTATTACTATTACTATTATTATTATTAAACGAGTAATTTTGACTTTCTTATCCTCCTCGATCAGGCTTTTCTGACCTAGTGTTAACCCCATGCGGCAATAAACTCTTCGCCTACTGTCTCGATAGTGTTGTTTACCAGTACAATCTCTACAGACAAAGAACTACTCCAGGTAAGACTACAATCTTACGCCTCCATTTTTAGATGTAGGTAGTTATTAAAACCCTAATAAATAAAAACAGTTTATTCATATTTTCAGGCTTTAACATGAACCATTAATTTGTTGTTATTATTATATAAAATAAAAAACTAAAACACATATAATTGTATATTTTTATCGACCGACTCAATAACGTGCATTTCTCCATTTATTATAATTTTCATTTGTTTAAATAATGATGTATATAATAAAATAAAAGTTTAAAATATTATTTTTGTATTATTTTGAATTAATGTGAACAATATAGAAAATAAGATTACTCATACTTCTCGCATATAAGTAAATATTATTATGAGTGAAATATATACCCACTGTAGTCATGTAGTTGGATGACGAAAAACTAAATGTTTAAAAATAGCAAACGACTTTTTCGATTTGTTTTTTATGTCATCGTAAATTGAATAGGACCAATGATTCATTATTGATCATATACATAGGTAGCTCCATAGATGTTTTATGTAAAGTAAGAGCTTACCAGCCTGTTATAATACATTCGGAGTTATCGATTTAGCACTGATTTGAAAAATTCTTTGATGATGTAGCTAATACCTATCTATTTTTAGATTAACGTAATATAATAATATATGATACTCTATATTTCGATTTTTAAGCACTAACTAAATTTCTATTTCTAGATTAAATTTTACAAATTAACGATTTCAGTAGTAGTAAATCTTGCCTTATAAAAATGCCATTTAAATTATTTAATGGAAAATAGAATAGAAAAAATATTTAAAACTCTTACGACATCTCCAGGTGCAAATACCTTGAGAATGAGACCAAACGTCACAGTGATGTTTGTGAAGTTTATGTTGAGTCTATATAGGGCATGTGGTAAGCTAAAAATAATTCTAGATGCATACATTACCAAAAATAATTAATGATTTCATAATATTATGTATACTAAATTATAATATACATTTAGATTAGCTAAACATTTAAATAGTTTAAATAATTTCTTGTGGATTTTGAAGTATATATTAAAGCGCGATAAATTTTAACGATGCTCTTATACTATTATAAATAACACCCTACCCACCTTACGCTATTAGCTCTAGTGTACCGCGGACACCAAGCGACTTCTTTCTACCTGAAACATTGTCTCTCACCGGACTCACGCTATCTTGTCTGCGGGAGCGGAGACTCCCTCGCTTACATCTACACTGTGGACTCGCCAAGTCAATACCCTGTTGTCCTCCGGGGTCATCGAAACGAGGTAACCGTGCCTGTTTGGTGCCTGACTGATCCTACTCAGTTAGTGACACTCTCTGACGACTGTTGTCTCTACGTCTGGAATATGCACCCGGCGAGACGCCATATGTTACCTGAGAGGGGGCAACTGATTGGTGAGTTCTGTTGAGTTAGCCAGTTTTCTTACTTTTTTTGCTCACCCAATTTACAAAAATAATTCGGAGGTCAGAAAAACCAGATATTTTTGACAATCATTTTGCTCACTGAAAGTTATACAAATCTTTATCTAAGCTTAATTATAATTTTCATAGCTTGCATACAGGATTTTACGCATATTATGTAAAAAAAAATTCGCATGCTTGGGAAGACGTTAATAAGAAAGTGGGTGTCTAAGCACCCAAGAAAAACTGGGTGTTACCAGAATTTACAATATTTACAGTAAGTACCCATATAATATGTATCTGGAATTCAAAACAAAAGTACTAATGAAAATGTTTCGACATACAATAGGGAGTTTAATTCTGTTTTCATCATTATGTCAGAGGAGGTTTTGTTTAATACAAATGTATTATGGACTATTTATATTTCTGTCATACCTATACTTAACAGCATAAGAAATAGTTTACACTATTATGCTCATTTGTATATATATAGTCGTCTATTTAGCAAAGTAAATGTTTATTTCAGTTTATCAATGTGATATCAGAAATTGTGTTTTGGGAAAGTATAGATTTATAAACAAGAGGTAGTTTAAATAAATGATGTGACCTAGTTTTTACTTAAATCGTTCGTTTATTGTGCTTTATGAATACACAAAATTACTTCTATAATAATTGAAAATAGAATATTAATATATAAACATGAAAACTGTTTATAAAAAGTAAACGTACCACCCGAAAATAGATTAACATAATAAGTAAAATATTATGTAATGCAACTTAATATAATATAATGTACTTCTTTTATATATTATATTCTATAGCATTTTAATTTTTCTTCCGTTTCAGTTGAATATGTTATGTATTTTTTAAGTTCAGAATTGACATTTGGTATGGTCTTAACAGAATATTTTGTTATTTTTAAACATTATTTTTGTATAATATTATGTACATGGAATGTAAAAGTAAAATTTAAAAAAATTCATATTACATGTTTGAAAATTGTAGCGCGATATGTCATAAAGTATATTTATCTAAATTAGTTTTTCAAGGGGGATATAATGTCGAAAAAGTATTCTTATAATGTTAATTTAAGATCAAATCGCTCGTACAGGAAAATTGTTCCTTTTAAACTTTGTGGGTATTATTATCCCCACCAGAAGTTGGCGGGGGTAGAGGGTATAGATATTTTAAATTATTACAACTTTAAACGAATCTTGAAATCCGTTTTTGAGAGAAAAGAGGCTCAATAAAACAGTCTGGATGATGACACAGAAACAAGAGAGAGGATTGACCAAAACGATTAAAGCCACCGAAGGCCGTATTACGGCCTAAAGATATTCGCAAAATTTAGCTGCACAAGTGCCCTCTAACAATCTATACATTTACAATAGAGCTTACGTTGAAATCTGGACAGAGGTTAGAATAAATAGCTGAATATCGATAGATTAATATAATATACATTTAGCCATAAATGACAATTAATATAATTCTTAAAATTTCGAATTTATCTTCAATAGCTATTAAAAGATGTTTTTCCTAATTATTTATATCTGGAATTATCTGGCATAGTATATATAAAAAAATATTAATTCGTGATTTATCCCAGCAATTTTTCAAAATCGTTATTCTACAAAATGTCAACGAAACATGTAAATTTGTAATTTGTGTAAAGTTCTCGTCTTATTCACAAAAAGAAGTGCCCTGCATATATATAAATTAGTACAATATAGAAAGGCAAGCTAACATAAACTGTTTAATATGCTTTTAAATTCCAGATGTATAAGGAAACTTCGCTATAAGTGACATAATTGGAGAGAGACTAGTTATTAGATATAGACTAAGAGGAGTATTAAAATATATAAACAATGTAAACTTTCTAGAACTAATTTATTTTATTCATAGTTATATTGAAACTGTGAAACTTGACTTACAATAATTGTCAAGATACCATTAATCTTGGTATGTATACGATCTAAAATACATGTAACAATTATCAATTAATAGATTACATTTATATTACTGATTTACAAATTGATGTGGGACATTATGAAACATGTTTATCTCTGATATCTAGCAGATCTTTCGAGTATATTATATATATTAATAATATCTTTCGGCTACATAATACACCATTACTGAAATCGATTTCCAGTATGTTCCATTCTACTCCGTTCATATCTGTGAACTCTAGGTATGGCTGAGCGTAAGTCACAGGCGACCACGACAGCCGCGGATCAAGAGCCCTACTTCCAGGCACTTTCCACTCCCGCCGCCGGTTTCTTACAGGGTAGCCGGTGCTCCCTAGGTGGTGGCGTCTGTGGAAGCGGCAGACGAGCCTCCCTCCGCTTGCGACAGGTGAACATTCAGGACTTCGTTAACTCAAGCCCTGCTCTACCTACTGTCCCCGCCCCCACATCGGTTGGTTTGATGTCACCGAGGAGGCTCATCCTCTCACCGCGAAAGCTGCTCCCTTCAGGTTAGATTTCACCTCTTTTTATGTTCCTACTTATTTTCAGCTTTTCTAAATGTCATTTTCATGATAATGTGACGAACATTATTTGTCAATGAATATGACTTATACCGAAATGTGTAAAAGAGCATCAATCTTTTAAAAACGATTTTACTTTCTATAATTTTTTAAATTATTCTGATATTGTAACGTCTTTTAAAATGTGCAAAGCTCTAATTGGGTCAGTATGTTAAGTAATGTACACATTTGGTTTAAATTACGTCACCATTTTCTTCTTTTATTTTATCTGTTTTCGGTATATTTAGTTAACCATTTTATCTTATCTTTTTTACACTTATTGTTATATATTTAACCATATCTATACCGACTCGAACATTTCGTGCATCCACATCCGGGGAGGGGAGCTCATTAGCCAATAATTTTTAAACTTCCTAATCGACTAGAGTTTTGAAACATCGCATGTAATTTAAAACGAAAATGTTTTCAAATATAATTAAAAAAATGGTAAAAAACCCATTTAGCAATGTTTGATCTTGATGGAATTTGAATATAGGCCTTATATCGGCTATTTAAAGTGGTATACAAAATTTAA
>JAYRBW010024773.1:0-12491 GCA_036023295.1 Invenusta paracnida
CTATCCTATATTACCTACTACATAGTTCGCTTAGCTTTACTAGCTAACGACCTATTGCCATAGGTCTAGATAATAATTTGGGCTAGTAAAAATACTGGCGGGCTAGTAACTTTTTTTGACCACTCTTTTCATGCCTGCATGCCATTATACACCCCCGCCAGCTATAAATGCTGCCTCCATATACTTTTCTAAATGTAATGTTGTAACACTATCAACTATTTACTTAAATGCTATTATTTTCGTTATTATTTATACTCTAAAAATATGCTCCCACCTTCTGTATGTATTCTAAAAATTAATTAATATATGATTTCTGGTAAAATAATCTAAAATAAGAATAAGAATATAGACACAAGACTGTTTTTAAAAAAGAAGAAGAAATTATTTCAATGAGTATCAATCAAATAGTTGTGGCACTGAAAAAGGCCAAATTTCCAGATGACATTCTTATCAGAGTTCGATTTTCATGTTCTGTCGAAATTTTTTGGGTGTCTCTCATGAGGAATATCTTCAACAGAGTTTGTGCAGAGATGTTTTGCCAGAAGATGTTGGATTGTTCTTCAATCCACTTGAAACCGTGTTGATAACTGCAGGACTGACCAGTGAGCTTCATTGTGCAGCATTAAAATCTGATTTCTTTCTGCAATACTGATACTGATACTGCATAGTGTGATAACTTGAAAACAAGGAACAGAATGAATACTTTTAAAACTAAATGATTTTTGCTTTTATGTATACAACTGAAAATGAAACTTTCACATTATGTCATGTACCCAAGTGTTGCATTTCATATACTCTACAAACCAGATGAAACACAGGTATCAGCTAGGTCAACCGTGATTGGCTGGAGAGCTCTATAGGGTGATAGTTATGAAGGTAGCAAATCCCTAATCTTGGCATCCTTCCCCTTGCTGACAGAGCACGGTTTTGTCACCACCATCTATAGAATATTCAGGGGTATGAGAACACTCGCTAAATGAGTACATTGGGTATGAGAACACTCACTAAATGAGTACATTGGGTATGAGTACAGCTAGGTATGAGAACACTCTCTAAATGAGTACATTGGGTATGAGTACAGCTAGGTATGAGAACACTCGCTAAATGAGTACTGGGTATGAGTCACTTAGTAGATACATAGTGAGACACATATAGAGTCATATTTTGAGAGTGTAACGAAATAATTGTATTTAAGTAAATAGTTGATAGTGTTACAACATTACATCTAGAAAAGTATATGGGGGCGGTGTATATGTGTTTATGCTGGCGGGGGTGTATACTATGCACCCAGCAATGACCCATATGTATACAATTAAATATGTTGAAAAATTAACATTGTATAAATTATTTAACATATTTTAGGCCAGAATTCTAATGATATATATATATACCATATACAACAAAATAATTTCTAATTATTGATAGTATTCTCTAGATATATTGATATTCTATAGAACTTGAAATAAATTAAGAAAGCAGGCAATTATCTTGAGCCCTCCTCACAAAACTTCATAAATATATATATATATATTTATGTTAATAAAGCTAACTAATAATATTAGCATGTTTTATTTAGTCCTATAAAATCTAGTTATTAAAGAGGGTATCTCTAAATTTTGACACAATTTAGGATTGAATGATGCAATTCACTCCTAGTTTTTATTGAACAGATGTCCCCCCAAGTGAAGCAATTTGAAACTACTCTCCATTGTCTCCAACAAAAATCAAACATCTGCAAACCCCTTTTTCCAGAACACATCTCATCCCTTCTCAAAGTCATTCTCCATAACACTTATTTTCAATTTAATAACTCCATCTATAAAAAAATGTCTGTCTTACTCATGAGCAGCATCAGCAGTCTCTTAGCTATTCTTGTCATGGATTCTCTTGAGAAGAAAGTTATTTCTTCTGTCCACAGCATCCTTCTTTATTGAAGATATGTGGATGACACCTGCATTTTCACAACAAATAAACAAGAAGCCAACAAAATCTTTAATCTCCTCAACACCCAACAAACACTACACCATCAAATTCGAAATCAAAGACCCACACAAAACCAAATTTCCCTCCTTGACTTCAAGTTTTTTATCAATGCTGAAGGTAAAAAAATGAATTCTATTAGAAGAAAGCCAAAGCCAGTCTCTCCCAACTTTTTTTTGGCAATACCCACCAACACCAAAATTAACATCACACTAAATGAACTTTGATGAAGACATGATCGATGCACATCCGATCCCTAAGCACAGCCATCAAGCACAAAACAGAATTTGAGCAATTACTAACTGCCAATCAATATCCAAGTCATTTTTTCACCTCCATGAAGTCCAAGCTACATAGCACCCACACAAAACCAAACACAAAACACAAAACTGCCCAACCAAGTCTACTTTCGTTTTCCTTTTATCAACAACAAGATTGACCAACAACTGAAATGTCTGTTCAAGGAAGCCAACTTCAATGTATGTCTTTAATGCTTTTCATTCACTCTAAGAAGTTTTCTGAAAGCAAAATCAACACCCAAAACATGCTCACTTAACTCTTGTCTACTAAAATCAGATATGTGCATTCTCATAATAATTGTATATACCAACTCTCCTGCTCGGCATGTCATTCTATCTACATACATTGGCATCTGTCCATTCCACCACTGCTATAAAGAGCACATCACAAGTACAACAAGCAGTGTCTTCAAACACCGCATCACACGTAAAGCTGCTTTCAGCACCTCAATTCTCTTTAGAGACAATGATCCCATTCAAATATGTTTCAAAGAGGCCATGGCTATCACCTCACTCCGCCCTTCAATCAACTACAAAATAGAATGTGAAGAGTTGTCCCATCTCATCTATTAAATCAGATTTTCCATAGTTTATTACATGCCCTTTGAACTCATACATACATTTTTGTCTCTTTTTTTTCTTTTAAGATTACCTTTTTTGATATTTTTTAGCTTTGTAATTTTAATTGCTTTTCTTGTAATAATATTATGTATGTATTTTGTCTCTATTTTCCTGTATATTTTATTTTTCTGATACTCTAGACTTCTGTCTGTCTGTCTGTAGATTTGTATGTATGTTTCTCTCTCTCTTCTCCTTGTACCTATTATCGATTTTTCTGTTGGTTTATATCTAAGTATAATTTTATGTGTACCTAATCCTATTTTATTATGTAAATATCTAATTATGTAACCATTCCATGCTAGGTCTATATAAACCAAATGTCCAGCTTGCACTATACATATTTTATCATTGTATGATTAGGACAATAGTCAAACTATTACAATAAGCATTTTATCAGCAGCAAATGCTCTCTTATTTTCGCTTTAATTATATTTTTATTAAATTCCACATATTATGTTAAGTATTAGCTACTAATACAAACAAATTAAGAGTATGAATGACATTTTCAATAATTGTTATACATTCTAAGTCTAAGTCATTTAAAGATGGCTAAAATCATTTACGCAGCATTTTAAGAAATAATTTTCGTATATTACATATTTGACTACAGAAATTGTCCATGTATATTTTATTTAAAAAAAATATTCCATGTAAATACAAGTATATTAAAGTACTTGTTCATAAAGATACAGACATGTGTTACAATTGTGTTGGAAACTATCTTTTTTGTTGCAAACCACTTTTTTTATTTCAATTTATTAAATTCACCCCTTCTTTGTATGTTTTGCTTTACATGCTTTAATTGTTTCTATTCTTCTTTGGCCTGTGCTTTTTTCCTTCTCTGCCTCTGCTTTTGATTGTCTTCATATATAATACATTTAGGTATTTTGCATTTGACCTGATTTCCAATATTTATCAAATTGTCAAGATTTATATCTTATACTGACAATTAAAAACCATATATAGATACAACATTTACGATATGCAAATTTTAAGGTTAAATTATTAAGAATATAAAAAAGCCAAGTCATTTTTCTGAAATGTTATCCTGTTATATTTGTGAACTTTGAAAACTTGATACAAGGTAATGCTAATGTTAATGTTATTAGTTCTAATTTTATCATACAACAAGGCATCATCCTAAGATATTTAATAAAATATAACAGATTAATACACAGGGTGAACAAGTTTTTGCAGATTTTTCTATAGGAAATAATATATTTAGATTATAGTATGTTTCATATTTAAAAATCTTTAGTACAATGGAACAACCATTTTAGGTAACAAGCAGATAATTTACCTATTATTATTTTGCAATAATTTATAACATAATTCTTTGTCTTTATTTATACTGTGATTTTCTTATACAAATTATATCAACTAACATGACATGAATTCAATGATCTAAATATGGCATATGAAGAATATTATAAAAAGTAAAGATATACACTATTTGAGAACAGACAACTTATTGTATTATAACATTGTTTCAGAGGATGACCGGCACACGCACTCTAATCTGTGGTGTGTCCCCTCTGATCCTGGGCCTGGTTCCTCTTGCTCGGGCAGCCGGAATTGAAGTGATTGGACTATGGGAGCCTGTTCCAGAGAGCGGACAGGCTATGGCTCGACAACTGGGCATTGATCGTTGCCATGCCGACCTGGAGAGCTTCCTTAATGACTCGGAGTTGGTGTTGGTCATTGTCTGCACTTCACCTTATCAACAGGTGACGAATGTTGCTGTGGCTTCTTTTAATTTTGTACTTTATATTATTACTCAGTATTACGATCTAATAAATCACACAGTACGATATTTTTAAAATGGATTACACTATGCGCTATCAATACTGACAAATATTTGATATCAAAATAAAGCAAAGAAGATTTTTTTTAATGTAGATGATCACGAAATGTGTATTATAAGATGATGCAGAAAGGTCACCCATACATCAGGAGTAGGATGCACTTTATTATCTTTTTAATCTTTCGCCTGTGCTGTAAAAACTAAATTTAAATGTAATTTATTTAATATATAATTGTCAATATACGGGATGTAACTAAATCAATATAACCACTAATACTGCAGGCACATTTATAACTATGATAAATTATTTGAGTTACCTAACTAACATTGGTATTTTGTCTTTATCAGTACTGATAAGTATACAAGTAGTTCAGAAAAAGAAGAATTATAGCTGAAATAGCTATGTACGCTTAAAAAGTGGATTTCATTTCTCGAGTGTGGTAATTTCCACTAAATTTCACTTAGTTAATTTGTTCACGTTTTCTTTTTAGGATAATTAATTTAAACATAAGGTATTGCTAATATTGACTAAATTGTTAATAAGCACTGCTCATCTGGTAAAATGCCGCAAAAGTTAGCTCAAGAATATTAGCAAGATGATACTAAATACATGTTTTTCTTTATAAATTATACCTATAGATGTAAGATAAACGGCATTAACAGTTTGTATTTGCAATACGCGCGAAATGTATAAAAAGCCAGTAACTTCGAACCTGTAGAATTCTTAATTATTGTAAAACTTATAATAAAAGTAGCTAAATATACGTCACAAGTCGGTCGAAACAGCACTTCTGTACTTTTCTCGTTCTGTTAATAATATACATGACCTATATATGAAACAGCCAATCATTATTAAGTTCTCTTATTTTTCTTATATTTTTTCTTATTTATGTATCCATTAATCCATTTACAAATTTGTAAAAAAATTATTTCTGTTGTATTTTTTTTGGTGAATATTGTTCATAGCATTTTCCTCCATTTATTATTTATATTAATTAATGTCTATTTTTAAATTACGATTTTACAATGCAACATGTATTAAATATGTTGCGATAACTATATTGCTACCTCTACTATTGCTGTTTTTTGATCAATTACGATCGATCGTTTTCATTTTTATCGCTTAAACGAGGCATTACTAAGCTGAAGGGGGGGAATTTTATTATGTTATATAATTAGTTGTTCTTATTTGTTTGGAGTGATGTATACACATTTTTGATGTCTTTCTTATAATTTATAAAATCCCTGTTCATCGTGACATACTTATTTGATGTCCCCTTTCTTCCGATTCCTACTATGCCAATAGGCCTCTACAGTGGAGAAGGCTCTCTGCGCGGACAAGCAGGTCCTCTGTACACTGCCCTGCTGCAGTTTGGACCAGCGCTGGGTCCAGCTGCCTCCTCTGCGGCCCAAGAGTCTCTTCCTTGGCCAGGCTCTTCGCTTTCTCCCTGCCGTGCGTCGTATGCGTCACCTTCTACGGGTCGACCGACTCATTGGTCGCCTGCAGGTCATCGATGTCCGCCTCGTTTGTGGCCCCCTAGTTGGGGACCGGTATGACTGGACCTGCGACTCGCAGATGGGCGGAGGCCTGCTCAACCTTCACGGCACTGCCTTGCTCGATCTCATCTGGCATCTTACACGGCGGCGCTTTGCCGATCTCGAGGCAATGCGGCGTACGTACACCCGACAAACCGACCGTGTGACAGGCATTCGACAGATCACGGCCGACGATTTCTGCCTCTTGCGCGGCGAACTGGAAGACGACAAAGAGTTAGAGGAGGCCAATAATCGACGTGGAGTTTCCGAGGAGCGAACCGCTGTAGTAGTTAACATGAATTGTCACGCTCCCATTGGTCAGTTTGAATTGGAGATGACGCTGATTGGCTCTCTGGGCCGGCTAATTCTGCGTGGTGCAAGTCTTTACCACTCATCCAAGGCAGCTTCAACCCTAGCCACTGAGGAGTGCATTCTCGATGATCCCCTCGATGATGTGACCTCGGGTGACCTCGCACGCGTGCTACCGCCACCCTATCGCAAGGGCTGGACGGCCCTGTTCAAGCTGCTTAGTGCCAAGATATCTGATGGTGGCGGAGAATTCTGGGAGTGTGCTCCCGGGGTGACGGATTGGGACCAGCTGGAAAGAAACATGGCAAGTTGCGATGGTCGCCCGGGTGGACGAAGCAAGGCGCTGCTTCTGTCGGACAGACAACATCCGGCTGCTGGCACGGCTACTTCTCTGTCGGGCCGGGCTACAAGTTGATGCATTTTTTCTTATCATACTTTGAGCTCGGTTATTTATCGGAAATTTCACTTTGTTCGATTTACTCATGGATCAGATTCCATTTTTTCTATAATCATGTCCATTTTATTTATGTTCAAAAATATAATTAATTAGTTATCTGCAATCTTAGAAAATCCAATAGGAAACTATAGCTTGTGTTTTTCCGATGTTTTACTATACTCTGGTTAGGCAATCAACATCCTATGTTATTTTTTACTATCTGGGACAGTTATAGCAAAGCACAGGGAGCATTAATCAAATGGTGGCGCTTTACTTTCCTGTACTATTTTCTTACTTGCGCATTAAATGAGATTACGTTACATATTTATTACCACTTTGAAACAATGATACATTATTATTTTCTGGATGTAATATGTTCCTAGAAAATTAACTACCTGTATGTCTAATTTATGATTGTTTGTATATTCTGTGTCATAATAGTATTATATATTTGTTGACATATTACAAACAGGGTAAATAAAATTCGAGAAACTCATTAAATATTCTCGAATTTCTAATAATATGGTACTATTATTCTTTAAAAGTGTTTAAATGTCCTCCGATTTAACTAAATTTCCTAACATTCAAATTAAATATGTACAATATATATTTCAAACGAATTCATAGAAAATTTTTATAATTTGTGCTTGACTTGCTTATTTTAAATGTCTGTGTTTATGTGTAATTTTTACCATAACATTACTGCGCATTTCCTCTAAAATACTTACATTATATGTATATATACTTCCATTGGTTTGAATAATTGCAGAATTTATCTTTGGCAGACAAGTTGAATGTGATTGGTAAATTATATAAAAATACAGTGATTAATTTTTAGGCAAAGTAGCTTGCTCATCATTTTGCATTAATCATTTGTTTGTTTGTAATAATAGCTATAACACTTTCACTAAATGCCAAGGTGTTTAGCACATGAAGATATCTCGAATTAACTTGTATTTACTTTGGTCTAATTTGATTCTAACCAATAGAAACATCCAATGAACTCACAAATGCCATCAGAAATTGAAAAGTTAAGGCACTACAAAAGTATTCAAGGAAATAGAAATACATGCTTGCAATAGCTGCCCTTCTGTTGGCTGTAGAATGATTTGAATACATTTTAGATGAGCATTGTTAAGACGTTTTGCATGGCTCTCTTTCATTGACTTTACGCATGTATTATGTTCTTTAATATTGTAGCACAGTTAAATGAATACATATATTTTATAAATTAACTAGGAAATAGTATAATTTGTCTCCGCCATTTTTTTTGTTCAAAACAGTGGCCACCCTGCACAAATAGACAAACTGGTCCATTAAGTATCAAAATCAAACCAAACTATTTTACATACATACATACGTATAATCTTTTTTTACAGCTTTACAAAAATGGTTCTATTTCCTTAGTGGTATACACTATTATATATTTGTGTTAAAAGGGAATATTTATTTGGTTTCCTATCAAACTGGATTATTTTTGCATATCTTTACGAGTTATACATACTAATTTACAACGAATTAAGTATGCACAATTTTCTTTTTTGTTTTATATTGTTCTTTTCTTTGTTATTTAACCAAATTTAAGTAACATACATGCTATATAATATGTAATACATTGCTATTATATTTACCGCGTAATTGGCGACTAAATCGAAATATTGTTGCTTTTGTGATTAATTTGTTGATATTTTGCAACTGTATAATGTAGTATCTATTATTGAGCAATACAGATTTATTTGACTTTAATTCTTAAAAAAAAAGTTTTTTTGCTTATTAAAGAGCAGCTATTCATTCTTTATAGTACTCAATTATAATTATCTTCTTTTCGCAATACTAATAATAAACATAAATAATTTCAGTTTTTTGTGGAAGCAAATTGTGCTTTGAAAGCTGGTGTTTATGTATATTGCTAACATGTATATAATGCTTCGACAAATCCATACATTAAAAAAATTTAGACTAAAATTGTAATGTTTTTACCGCATTGTTCTTAATTTTTTGAATAAAAATTACATATATGTATACATCTGTATCGTGTATTATAAAGTCAGACTTCCAAGATATCCAGATTCTTCTAGTAATTACCTAGATGTCCATGATTTGTATATATATACTCTTTTTATTGGTAGAAAGACAAAGTTATCCGCATATTTGTGTGTTAAAAACATTTAAATCTGTATCATAATAAAAATTTCGTCGTTCCCCAAAATATCACCTAAAGATTCTGCTTATACACTTCTGTTGAAAAAAAAACTCAATTATATTAACATTAACAATTTCCGAAATACAAATTTATGGAATTTTGTCGTTGTTTACCTAACACTTAATATAATATTCAGACTTTTATCGACATAAGACTAGAGACGTGGGATTCTTTTACTTTTTGTTTTTATGAAATTATACATATCATTAATTCAATATATTTCCACATTAAGACTTTATTTTAATTTGTCTGTCAAAACTATTTCTAACTATAAATATTCTACTTAAAACAAAAATTCTATAATATATTTATATATTATAATTTGGGTCAATAAAAAGTCCTTAGATATATATTTATATGTGTTTTGTGTGCCCAAAAAATGCTCCCAAGGCCGTTTTGAGTGTTGCGCATAAGACACATTTTTATAGTCTATGAATTGTATTTAAGATATTTAATTTTGAATATGAATATAATAATGTGAAATAAATCAAGTACTGCTATAAACATAGCGGTAGTTAAAAATATATATTTTTTACAATTATTCTTTATTATAAGAAAATATATATTTTTTATTTACAGTTATGTAATTAAAAATATAACCTTTGGTTCGTGTGACTCTTAAAAAATATACTTCCCGTAGTCTAATACAGATGCAATTGGTACATCGATACCCGATACCTTGTAATTCGTTGTTGGTAAACAATTATCTAACTAATTATTCTAATTGATGTATAGATTTTATGGCCTGATTACATCAATACGATCAATTGATTATATACTAGAGCCACATTTATTTGTTTAAAATTTAGTCAATATAAAATATTGTTTTGAAGTCTTGTGAATTTAGTCTATCCATATATATCTAAAATTACACAAGCAATATAATAATAAATTGAATCATATAAGTGGGACATAATACTATAAGCATAGTAGTTTGTGTTTTTACGTGTATGTATATATATATATATAATTTACATTCACGTTTAGAGCATATTGTTGTTTCATGTATACATTAATTAAAATCCTATTAATTTCCATTGCTCTATGCTTTTAATAGACACAGAGCTCGTGACAAAATCTCACTGCATCACACCCAGAAGGTTTGACACCATCACACCAAGAAGGTTTGATCTCATCACACCCAGAAGGTTTGACCCCATCACACTCAGAAGGTTTGACACCATCACACCCAGAAGGTTTGACCCCATCACACCCAGAAGGTTTGACCCCATCTCACCCAGAAGGTTTGACCCCATTAAATGTTTTAGGTCAGCTAGACCATTGTAAAAATCTTTGTCAGCTGTACTCCACCGGGGGGTACCGACCATGAGCCTCCATGAAAAACACCCAAAGGGGTTGTATTTACCTCATGTATTTACCAAACTTTGTCAAAACATGATAGTACATATAACGCTACATTACGACAAAGTAACTAGCGCCCTTGGCGAGTCATCACCATCAAACCATTTCAAGTGGTAGCAATTTTCTTCAAGGTTCGAGCCATATTCAAAGGGATGGCATGCTTGATTGTATGGATGATGTTGATGATAGCCACAGCTTAGCCATCAGATGTGTGCGCTGTAGTTTTTGGAGCAATATTCGAGAGCATGGTGGCAGAGCACTACCATCCATTTTTTGACGCAAGATATTTTTTCACCATTCTTTGGCTTTTAATTTTTCATAAAAATTTGAAAATGGATGTCATCCACCGACGTTGTTGACTTCTTTTTGTCATACATTTCACACACAAACCTTTCTACTTTGCTTACTGTGACCTTGCTGACTTCATCCCCATTTGAGAGCAGGCTATATATATTTTTATCGGTGATATCTATACATTGTTTCATCATAACTGAATATATTATTATTTCATATATATCTTTAGATGTTCATACATATATAATATGTAAAATAACTATGCAATGTTATAGTACATGTTTCCTATATTATTATATTTTTGGTTATAAATTTGAGAGATAGCGCATTTTTTTACAAACATTAAATACAAAATTTCAGAATTGAGAGTACCTGAATTAGAATAATTTCGTTTTTTTAAGAAAATATTAAAAATTATATAATTGTATTTTATTATTTAAATTAAAATTTCATGCATTCGTAAGTAATATTTAATAAATATTTTCTACTATTATTCCATGAAGCTAGTAGTAATATAACTTAATATAGGAAATTTGTAATATCCAATAAATATATCGAAAGAAAATGCGTGTCAATTACTATTTTAAAATTTGTTACTTAATGTTTATATTTAAAACTTAGATTATAAATCTAAAATTATCCCATAGAATGTACCAAATTAATGCTCATAAAATTACCTTTCAACTATATTTATTTTCAAATAAAATAATTAATATGTGAATTACATATAAATGACAGTTTCAGTAAATTGAATTAAAAGGAAATAGTTTCGATAAAATAATTAATTTTAATACATAAAATTATGAAATATATAAATAAAACGTATAATATAAAATAAGTATTAATACAAAAAAGATATGAATGAAAACCTAAAATATTTACTTAAAAAATCGAAATTTAAGGTTTTGGGGTATTTTGTATTCATTAAAGTTTGTCTTTTCAAGATTCATTAGAAGAGTCGTCGGATAGCCTCTCTTTATTATCTTAACAGAAGCCTCTTCAAGTTTTCTTCCGTCGATAGAGAGGGCAGCTCGAAAATTCAGCGGAAATTGTTGGCTTTCATTCCAGACAGAGGGATACATCATGATACTGATGCGAACATAACTTATCTGCGAACTCGAGCTCATCCACATATGGAAAATGCCTCCTCCGATCGAGACAGGAAACTGAATTGGTCGACTCCAAACAGAATTACCATTCGTCCACATATCGCTCCAGTCTTCTGTCGACCTTTTGAGAGACCACACAGAGGAGAGCTGAAACAGCCAGATGCCTCCATCGGAACATCCAGTCACAGGCCCTTCAGATGCATATCGGGATCCGGGAAGAAGTTGGCCAACTCTTGAAGGCGGGAGACCTGATTTTCGAGGGAAAAACAGCGAGTGTTAATCATTTTTAGTTAATTAATTATTAAACATTGTATCAGACAACCATTTGAGGCCAATATATTTGGGTAAACATATCTTAATGTGAATAATTCATCAACAACAAGAAAGAGTTTATTGAATATGAATATAAATGAATAGATTTGGGTCTTTTATCCTTCAATCCAATATATTATTGATAATTAGTGTTCCAATGGAGGTAAACATGAGTCCTATTCGTGATTTAAGTTTCCAAAGACAACGTACAAACAGCTCTTAGTTG
>JAYRBW010024784.1:0-33778 GCA_036023295.1 Invenusta paracnida
TCTATCATGGAGATGCGCTTCTATTAGAGGCTGCGCTTCTATTTGAGGCTGCGCTTTTAATAGAGTAAATACGGTACCTCTTGGCTTAACTTTTATGTGTAAGATTTACCTCTTAATGTGCGGTCTATACCGATATAATACCTCAATCAGAGATATTCATAGCTGAACATGCAAGCTATACATGTTATGTTTATTTAAAAAAGGAAAGATTTTAATAGAAAAGTTAACATACATAGAATAAAGGTGATTTTATGGGTTCTAACTTTAAGAAAATACACATTTTCCAACCGAAAGTTATTGAGAGAGGATATGCACAATATATTAATGACTAAAAATATAAGCCTTCCAACGGTACCAAACATGTTAATAGTTCTGAATTTATTGCAAGTTGAGTTCTACATTTAGTCTCACGCTTTGACTATAAAATAAATGTCAATTGTAAGTAAAAATGAAATTTAAATCTGTGAATGAAATATGTACCAACATTTTATAAGAATTTATTTTTAAATGATATTTTAATTGAGAATTCAAACGCATTATTATTTTCATTTTCTCTTTAAAAAACAGTATAAAACAATTCTATAGATAATAAAATGAATCGTTTTGTATATAAATTTTTAATTTAGAAAGTGTTAGACATATATCTATGATAAATATTCGTTGGTTAATGATAAATATTTCCCAAATACATTTCACGTCAGCTGATATGCATTTTTATGACCATCGGTTTTATACCCTACCCTTATGAGTAAAGAACACTTGGATAATAACTTATTACCGAAACAAGCCTATCCTTATTTATCAATTTCTTTGTCGAAGAAAATCTCAACTAATTTTCTGTGATTGTTCAACCCAATTCTTAAATATTAGTATGAATTAAATGTATGCATTTACAAGACACTAACATAACATTTTGAATTAAGTAATAATGGTTTATTATTAAATGTATGCATTTATACAACTAAGCTTAAAATTTAATTCAAATAATTTATTAATTATATAGTACCTTATATTTTATTGGAAAGTTTAAAAATGTTTGAAACTGCACATTTCCAGTATAAATAAATATATTCTGTATATTTCATATACACATGCTGTGGAATACTTGTATATTGCTTTGGTGAGATCCTATAGCTACCAATTTCAATCATTCCCTAATTTCAGCATAAAATAATTAGATTTATAGAAATTGAACACAGTGAAAGTTTAGCTAGCTCTAAATTGAAGTTCAGAATATCCATTCTATCCCTGTATTGTACATCTCAATTTACATAATCTACACAGCTACATATATCACTACCATAAGAAATAAGCCACCATTTTGTGTGCTTATATGATTATTAAATTCCAGACTAAATGACTGTCAAATATGGCAGCAATATACACTTTAGTTTAAGACTATTATAGCATATTTCATAATTTTCGTGTGCTTACAAAAGTCCAATCTTTTCCATTTAAGCTGAACATGTATTCCTATTTGTACTCATTTTATAAATGTTAACGGAATATTTAAATCGAATTATTTATTAATAATATACAAGTATACACAAGTATATATTACGAATACAGAGCACACATAATTATATGCAGGATTAACGAAATCATATATATATATAAGTTACGATTAAAAATCCAAAAATAAAAAACAAAAATAAAAAATGAAAATATGTCATAATTTATTAAATTAACCCAATATTTTTGCAAAATTCGTTAAAATGAGTAAGTAATTTTGCAATACAAATAATATTATAAATATATTACAATTATGTGAGTATAGTTAAAATCATAAGATTTTATGTAGAGAACTAAATACACATTTGTCCAGGTACAGCATATAAGCTCTGCCTGCAAATAAACAAACTTATTATGAACACAGCTGGTAATGGACGGGTCATAGGCGTAAATATAATATGTGTACAGGCAAAAAACATTTTGGAGTTTTATTCATAAATGAAATGTATTAATTTTAAATACTGTAAGTTTGTATTCAACATAGTTTGAAATAAGAAAATATATTGTGGTCTTTAGAGAACTATGAATAGATTCTATAAGTGTCACATGGATGGTAGAACGATTTCAGTTCTGAAATGAAAGACTCAAATTGAATTTTAAATATCTAAATAATTTTTCACATTTAAAGTAAATGACACTATATTGGAAGCATTTAATGGAAGTTACAAAAGTGATATTTTATAGAATTAATAATCTCCATCAGGTAATTTCTTCTGTTACAAATGGAAAAGTATATCTCGTAAAATTATAAATGTGGAACAATTAAAATATAAAAATTTATCTTAAATAATAAATTAACTTTATACATGTATCTTCGCCATTGAAATCACCGGTAAATTATATTAAAATCTGTAAATGGTGTACATATGTTTATGCAGCCTCCTACAATAAAATAAAATATAACTTATATATTATAAAGTTTCTTATAAAATAGCATTAAATTACAGAACTATTTTCACGGCATTAAATAGTAAAACTACTGTATTATGTACACATGAATATCGCAATAAAGAAGGCAACATTAGCACCATGAAATATACAAGTGTCTAAATTAAAGACGATCTAGGGAACACACACTAATTTTCTGTTGAGTTTTGAAATCGTAAAATTCAATACTTTCTGGATAATAAGGAGGTGAAGGGGGCAGGGGCGGTTGCTCCATTTTTGGAATGTCATAGTAATAAGGTCGCGATCTCTGCTGTTTTTTGTGCAACCTAATACGAGTCACAAGCCACATTATCAGAGCAATGAGGCCCAGAGTAAAAATAAACGTCCCTACTACCGCTCCAATCATTTCTAGGAGACAGAATTGTTTCTCATGAGCAAAATCGGTTGGTGCTTTAGTTGCATTAGCAGGAATCAGTGTCCAGTTCAACTGCTTCGTGGAGAGGTATGTTCGCGAGTTTTCGGAGTTAGAAAACGTCTTAAATTCACGATTAGTAAACAATTTTGTACCGCTAAGTTTAATGATGACACTTTTTTCCAAGGAGCCTCCCTTGACCCACGATGAACACTTGTATGTGTGCGGTGCATTCACCAGAGAGACATTGAAAGCTAGACGGGACTCCATGGGTCCATTGGCGCGGGGTGGAAGACGGATGGTCTTAACTGTGGCTCCGTCATGGTAGGTCCATGAGATTCCCGGGGAGATACGGGCAGTTGCTACACAGACGAGCTGAGCCCAGGTGGCTTCTACGTTGAGGAAGATGGTTTTAATAGAGGGCGTGGGGCAGGTGAGCGCAGAGATCGGGAGCTCGTTTAGTGGTTTGCCGGTGAACTCAACTGGTGTGGAGCACACAATGTGAACGTTTTTGTAGGCTTGTTTGCTCGTCAAGAGACGACTCAGCCAACCGAGCTGACAAGAGCAGTGGATTGGGTTCCCGGTCAAGTCGAACACTTTCGTCGTGTCGTCAAACAGATCTTCAAACCGCTCATCAATCTGACTGATACTATTATTAAAGAGGAACAACTTATTCAGACGCAGTTTCTCAAACGCCGTGAAGTCGAGGTGTTGCATCCGATTGGAGCGTAAGTTGAGCTCGTTGGTTGTCATCTCGTTGAACGAGTTTTGGTAAATCCGCAATCCGGGATTGTTCTGAATGTCTAGTTTGTTCAAAGAAAGAGAGTAGAAGGTGTAGTCCGCAATAACCTTTAGCTCGTTGTATGATAAGTCCAGAGAGCGAAGGTTGGTCATGCCCACGAAGGCCTGTTCATCGATTTCCTCGAGTCCGCAATAGATGACCTTGAGACTCACAAGTTGGTTGAGGTTGGTGAGATTCTTGGCTTGGATTTTGGGCGATCTGAATTTGCCATGTTGGATGTTAAGTGTAGTGACCCCAGGAGGAAGGTTAGTAGGGATGCCACCGATCTTGTCAGCTCGATTGCAGTCCACAATGGAGGGCACACAGAGACACATGTTCCCCTGACAGATTCGGGGATCTGTGAACTGGCCTCGCGTGACGGGAGATTGCAAAAGAGCGAAGAAGGCCATTAAGAGAATTGAGGGGAGAGGAAACGAGAGCTTCCTGATTTCTGTGGTAGCTTCCATTTCAAGATGGTCGTGACAATCTGGAAAAATGTCAAATAATCAATTATAAAATTAGATATATCACACATACATATATTTACACTAAACAAGTATACTAATAAAAATCTGTACACCTTAATACTTATTGAAAAACAACTTACTGAAATTGATGAAAATGACAACAACTAAAGTTTTAGTATTTATATCTATATATATCTCTAAAGGCTTGTATATTTCATTCACATTAGATATTTTGTGTTCCAGAACATTGTTTATATAGATTAATTAGAAATACACACACAATTCTCACAAGGGAGGTTACTATACTGCTCAATTACTTAAATGCACAAACAACGTTTAATCTATTAAATAAAGAGGATTAGTCTATTCTGTTTGACTTAATATTATGTATACGTAAGTGAAATTTACTTTCCGATAAACCTTAAATTGCGGACTGCTTGTGACATATTCATTTGTAATAACTAATATTTCTGGGTGCTTTATGTGATTCAACTCATAATATTGTTCACATAATAACCACCTCAGTAATTATTATAAATTCACTTTTAAATAATTGACCTTTCAATGGTATCGTCTGATTTGCGTTTTACTATTATTTTAAATACTATGTATATTAATGAACATTTATTAATAGAAACACATTTCATATTTTATGATTCCAAATGACGAGTATGATTGTTTTACATCATATCATAACACGCTTGGCACTAGTTTATTATTAAACTACATATTACATACCTTTATATATAAATTACTCAATCTTTAAATATACTTTAAAAAAAATCGAAATTTATTTATAAATTTACATTTACTTATGCAAATAATTACTATTATACTTGAAGAGCTGGTATATATTCTGTATTGAGTTTATTATAGATAAATTACAAAAGTATATGCATTTGTCTATAATGTTTATCTTATTCTAATACAAGATTAGATATATGTTAAAGAAAAAAATATATAGAATAATCTGTCGACTGTTATTCCGTATGCTTTATATATAAGTATATATAATTAGGAGACCATCAAAAGTTAAACATAGGCCAAATTTTATGGCATCAATAAAAACACTAATTTCACTTTATGAACAGTAAAATGACATCTTTTGTCATTTCAGAGAAACAATTTATTTTACGTGATAATTATGTCATCTATCTTACCCCCACAACTATGTCATCTATCTTACCCCCACAACTACCTCCACCACCAAAAATAAAATCGGTCTTATTATAGGCAGTATTAAAACTTAGTTTGAGAATTTATTGAGCTCATGTCGGATGCTTAATTCCACCAAGCTATACTAACATTATTATGAGATACCTCATACCATTCATTTTCCTGTAACAGTTAACCATCACTGCACTAAAAATTCAACGTGTGACACATTTTTGACACAAGAAATAGTTATGCCTACTCCATTCTTGCATTGTTATTATTATATAACTATCATGACGATGTGAAAATAGCGAACCGCTTTGGCACAGAGAGTGCACAATGAAGAGTCAGTCAGTAACAAACTGAGAGACTGTAGTAGAAATTGAGGAATGCATTTCTATATTATATTAAATGTTAAAGTATTATGGTGCTCAGTTGAAATCAAGCGTAGCCGCGGAGGAATTCTTAGTTTAAAGAAGGTAGCGAGTGAGTATATATAAATGGTTGGTACACTGATGCCTGCCTGCAAAGGTTACAGTCTGGTCATGAGTTGACTTTGAATTCTCGGATGTTTCTGAGCTCCTTTTTAGTATAAACTAATTAATATTATGTGCAGCGCATGCCAGCCGATAAGCGCGTAGACGCTGGTGATTTATTGCGTGTGAAATATCAGGCATCCAACTTGATTTCTGCTTTATATACACTATATGAGCTACTTTAGTAGCATTAAAAACTTTGACAGTTTCTTCTAACTAAATTGGAGACGAAAATATTTCTCAGGGATATTGCTTCAATATTAAAATATAAAAATATAATACACAATCGAAAGTAAAGCTGAAATCATTCGGATTTTTAGAAAATAATTGATGAATTATTATTTCATATTATTTAATAGTTTTTTAAAGAAAAACCAATTTTCTACGAAGAATAATATTTAAATGAGAGTACTTGCATAAACACTATAAATACTATACCTACGGCATTTGTGCTGTATATATTTATAATTCTGACAAAATTATAAATTTCTATCTAGTAAAGGAAATGATTTTTGGAGATTATTCGATAACCATGTTGCGTAGGAAATAAGATATATACATATATATTATATACCTATAACAAACACAAAATGTTATCGTATGTCATTATTTCCATTATTATCGTATCATACAAAATGTTTCAATGGTAAAATATGCATTTAAATTGTGTAAGCATCCAAAATAATTGATAATATCTCGTAAACTTTTCATTTGTGATGAAATGAATGCTTGCACTTTGTGTTGAAGTAATTGTATAGTTTTGCTAAAAATCGATTATAAAAGTCACCCTAACAATTGTAAACAATTATTATTAAAAGAACATTTAATCTAAAATTCATAAATCCATAAATTCTTGAATACAATTTGTTTAATTTTTTCCATCAGTATTTTGTGCACTTATAAGTTTGGTGTGGGTGTGTGTATGTACGTGTGTGTTTGGGTTTGAAGGAAAGCATGGACTACCCGAAGAAAGAAATTTCAGCGGTCTATACGGAGTCTATCGCAACATCGTATCCCGCCAAATTCTGTTAGAAGAAGTTTGGAAGCCGGGCGCATCTCTAATTCCCCTCATCTGAACCAGAAATATCACCTCGACCAGGAGATCTACCTCACCCTAATTAGCGCTATATGAGTCATTTGTAACTTCAGTATATATACGCTGACAATAATTATTACTTATAATGCGTGCGTGGAAGATACAGTAATGGCATTAAAAATGCAATAAATCTTATAGTAGTTAACTTTACATTAAAGAGTAACTTATATGTCGGAAAAGTAAGGAGAAAGTGTCCCACCTAACATATTCAACACTAAGCATGATATGAACATATGAACATAGGAAAAGCTTATTGTTAGTTTCACTCTTTTCCGTTATTTATTTATATGTATAATAGAGTGCAAAAAACGTAACAAATTGACTGAAAAAATGTACTAAATTGGAAATAATACGTATAATAATATTACCTAAATATATCATATGACCGTACTTCTTATGCAATTTATCCAAAATTATATTTTCATAGTTATTTTCATAATTTTGTCAGTTTTTTGCTTTGTTAAAACATATTTAATAAAATAAATTAAAACGTAATTAATTAAACACAATGTATTTGGAGGCCACATTTGTCTCCTCTTAAAGTACAAAAAATATATAATTGGCGGATAATAATAATAATAATAAAAAGTGTTTATTTTTATACAGACTGTACAAATGGGAATCAGTACAGCGACAGGAGATGAAGGTAATGACAATATAATAATAATTTTAAGACAAAAATAATAATTAAAATAGAGACAAAGATAATAAAATTAACAGCGACAGGAATTAACAATACATCTATATTTAAGGTAAGAGTCGAATATATTACATAATAGTTTTGATTAATAAATTGAACTAGAAAAACCAAATTGAACCCAAGGCGGGTTACATAATATAACATCTTAATTACGTGATATTAAAAACATTATGAGAATGAAAGGCATTATGGAAGCTAAAACTACACGTTAAGAAAAAATAGGCTTTGTTATTAGTAAAAGATCTAATTATTATAGCTTTTTAACTCACAATCCTCACAATATAATTCTTACTGATAATGGTGCCTCCTTTTTTTGAAACGTGTTTTAGCTTCCATAATGTCTCTTTTTGTCATTCTAATAATATTTTTAATTTCTTGTAATAGGTTTTATACTATTTACCACGTCTTGTATCCAATTTTGTTTCTCTAGTTCAATTTATTAATCAAGACTATTATGTAATATTACCCAATATTTATTTTATCTTCATCTGAAGAGGGGACAATGTTATCCCAAAACTCATTGTTTTTTAAAATATATTACAATTTATTGTTGGTTGTTTTTACTATTTTTAAAATTTAAAATATGATTTCCACCAAATTTTAATTAAACACAGTATATTAAAACATACAGAACATGCAAAGTGGACACTAATATTTTATTAATGTTTATACATAATAATCTTTACCACTCCTAATATACCTAATGTTTTGAAGTCTATTTCAATAATTTTATTCGTATATTTTAAGAATTGTATTACATATATAATTATATTTATTATAGTACTTAAACTAAAGTATAATAATAAATAAATAAATAATATATTTTTCTGCAAACTGTGTGCCACTTTATAATTACAGCTGTTTTCAATTCTTACGATTTTTACATTAAAAGTAATATGGTAGGTTTTATAGAATATTTACCTATAAGTGATTTATTTTATGTACATAAAATATGAAATGTATAATGTATGTGCATTTTCCCAATTATTATTTTTATTCTATATCTATAATGGATTAAAAATATCCCAAAAAGAGGGAAACTCTTGATTATAGAAACTTTAAATTTGAAAAAAATAATATCCTATAAAGTTTATCTAATATTCTTATACTGATCGTAACAGAAATCACTTACAGTTATGGAGTAAATATAACAAAAATTAGTAAGTCTATAGTCAAGACCTACATTTTTACATATGAAAATGACTAATTTTCTGATGTTAGTAAATTGGTAGAAAATAAGGATGATAAATACATGTGTAGGTATATAACTTAGAGTGATATAGACATTGTCATTTATCCCTTTAATCCTACTGATTTAGAAGTACAATACATTTAACATCCCAATTAAGCTACCATCATAAATATGATATGTAGTATTGGACAAAATTCAGATTTACTACAAGTGCATGAATAATATATAATTTATTGGAATACTATTTATTCGATGTGCATATAAAATATCTCATGACCTTTTAATAAGACACGAGTTTATAATAATTTAATTCATATTATTTTAAATATAGTTCACATGTTACATTTCATATAGTAATATACGCCTTGATAAAATATATTTACATTAAACATGATTATTGTTTTTAGCATTTATTAAAAAGCGAAAATTGTTAATTTCACAATAATAAAGAGTAAAAGCAGAATTATATTGATCACAATAAAAGTTTAACTCACATTATTTTGCTTCTTTTGTGAAATCCTTCTAAGTTAATTACGCACAACATAAACCACATGTACAAACGTTTGGATGGTATTATTCTGAAAAATTATACTTATTGTTTAGCACTTGAAATAATCCTTTGTCGCAATAATGCATATATTAGAAACCACATTTAATATAATCTACAGAAATTGATTAGTATGCACTGCTGATTACAGCCAACAGCTGAGACTTTGAAAGATGATACTAATATGTCCTGTCAGTATTATGGTCACGTGACTTTTAGTCTAACGACTGTGCAGTGGTAAGAAGAGGATTTTGCGTATTAACCAATCAAATTAGAGGATTTACCTACAATTGTGGTTTTCTGACAAGTTTATAGTACCACCTCTATGTATACTTTGTGGAACTTAAGTGCATTATATTTATTCTTGACTGGAGCACCATGAATATAATTGAGCCTTGGAGACATTCATTAAATATTATTATTGATAGGGCACTAAAAATAATTTAGATCTTCATATGCTATTGTACTAAACATACATGCATAACTTAGGTACCTACTTGTATACTTATTATAATATCCTATTTGTCAAATCTAAGATACTTTTCATTCCTGTTGGTATATAATACAATTTTACAGAAAAGTATTATTTTCTTATACAAATATTAGCGCTAAAATTTTAATTAAAATATTAATACTAATAATAATAAAATTGAATTAATTTAAAAAACCGTGTTACTAATCATTAAGTACGTTTGAATACTACCTGCACATATATTTTACGTTTTACTATGATTTAGGTTAGAAGACTAATTTATAAAACTTTTATTAATTTATCCTTATTATTTCAATATTTAGCAATAATAAAAGTATTTAACTTTTGAGGTATAATGACATCAACATTAACTTTGACATAGAGAGATATAGAGGAATGTTTCATCTTAGCTTAGCAAGTAATAAACGTTTCTTTTGAATAATTGAAATTAGTAATTTATCTTAAGTGCATAATTACTTTCGAATAGTAAAAATCCTTGATTCAAAATGTTGTAGTACCTAAAGAAAATCTTGAACCAACTATTGACAGTTTAAAAAGCAGATATTTACAATACCAAATTATCAGAAATACATATATTTTAAAATTATATATCCTAAAATATGTTAGCGACGATAACTGTATGATTTTATGTCATATAAATGCTAAATATACATTATTTTAGACATATTAACATTTAATTGTCCACAATCGATCGTCACCCAATTATAAATAATTTCCAAATTAGTTCGTCAAAAAATAACTGCAAAAATATTTAACATATAAAATAACATTTGTTTATTGTTGCCTAACATTGAATATTTCAAATGTTTAGTTTTCCAATAAGCTATTTTATTTACAAGAAACAGTTCTCTCAATAAATCTTTATTAAATACCGTACTACAAGCCGCATTTGTAATTTTTATAATTTGTAAATCATGCAGGTATCATTTTATATTTCATTTGAAAATTTAATAGAAAAATTATGACATTCTTAAAACAATGAAAATCCTGCTAAATATTCAAAACTAAGTAGATCGGGTATAAATATGTTTAGTATTTTTGTCATATATAAATATTTATATATATATGACCAAAATACTTTATAATCGAATAGCGCAGTCGGTTTAAGGATATACGAGTATCTACCATACGTACTTTAATATTGCAGTTTCCGGATATTATATTGTGTATTCCCCTATATCCTGTGCATTAATATAGGTACTTCTATCGGTAACAAATTATATCAAATCATTTTTTATTTAATTTGGAATGGATGTATTTATATCTGATATCTGAGAATAATTAATTGGATCAAATATTTCTTTTTCGATTCTGCTCTGAATGATAAACACTGCATGAATCTAATGCGTTTATTGAATTCAAAACCTAATTTATCAATTTATTTACAATTTTAGTTTGTATCTTGCTTCGACAAAATGATACAGTTGGTGATATCATGTTAATGTTATAATATTTTGTGCGTATTAAGTACGTGTAATTTCGTATATATGCATTTTATAATTATATAGCAGTAAATATATTAAGTGTGTTACTTTTTAAACGTCTAAACTATATACATTTAAAAAATAAATAGATATATTATTAAGTATGACTAAATAATACAAGTTCTGATAAAAAATTACGTTAACTCAGAGGAAAATTTTGCTATAAGATATTCACATATTTCAATATTATGATATGCACTACTTACAGTAGCCACTAACACCATTAATTTATTTTTATTAAATGAATTTTATTCTGCTAAACATGAAATTATCGTTTTTATTCTTCAATAAATGAAATTACATAAATTTTAAATAATTTAATGTTTTAAATTAGTCCCTCAAATAAATTTAAAGTCTGCAGAAGGATTTATAAAAAAAATTAATATATTTACTGAAAATTGTATTCACGACATTGTTATAGAATTATTTTAGCATTATAGAGTTATTATGAATACGCTTATTGTTGTTAAGAATGTGAATTTATATGCTAGACATTTTGCCTTTTATGATGTAAGTTTTCAATATTATACAATTATCTGTTTATCAACTGACATCTATTTATTAGTCAGTGTGCCAGGATATTTTTCGGTACTCAAAAAATGGAGGAAATACACCGTTAACGAATGCTAGTGACGTCGAGATTCTAAAAAATATGATAGACAACACTATTTGGTAGCTGAAACAAATTAATGAAATTTTCTTATTTATCATATTAAAATATAGAAACTTTTTTTGGTATTTTGAACGATTTTCATAAAAATGCATATTTTAAAGAAAATTTTTAACTATTATTCATAATAAAATGTTGCATACCATATTATTGATTAAGTGATTCTTCATATTATAAACATCTTAAATGTATTAACTAAATTATTTACACGCCAGAAATAGTTTAAGATAGATCATAAACCATTCTTTTAGCTAAAATAAGCGCGCCCAAAATAGGCTTGGGGATTGCTGTTCATATGTAACTGAAAAGTTATTATCATGATTTATATATTTAATTTTGCTTATAATATGTAGAAAACACTTAGATAAACAAAATAATATGTAATATTTTATTATCAGTAATAGTTAAGGCATATTTTTCTTTAAAATATGCATTTTCATGAAAGTGACATCCATACATGCAGGTTCGGAGATTCTGACCAGACACCTCAGGACATCCATACATGCAGGTTCGGAGATTCTGACCAGACACCTCAGGACATCCATACATGCAGGTTCAGAGATTCTGACCAGACACCTCAGGACATCCATACATGCAGGTTCGAAGATTATGACCAGACACCTCAGGACATCCATACATGCAGGTTCAGAGATTCTGACCAGACACCTCAGGACATCCATACATGGATGCAAGCAACATCCTTTCGGTTAAAAGTAAGTGTTAAACGTCAAGACTGGCCTGGCTTTGGTCTAAATACAGTGTGTAGTTCTATTCTTTGAGAGAATTGATGTTTACAGCAGTAAACCTGAAGTTAAGAAAATTGCACACTAAAGGCGGATTGAGTAAATTATAAATTAGAATTTCCAATAAAGAAGTTAAGTATGCACATTAATGTTCATATCTATGAGTCAATATTGAAATTAATTGATTAAATTATATTTCTAAAGCATTTTACAAATGATGTTTTATATTTTATAATTTCACGATAAATATTGTTTAATAAACTTGTACAATTAGTATGCAAGTAAATATATTAATTTCATATATTGGAGATATAGATACTTTCACATAAGATCATTGATGACGCTTCCTAAATATAATATGATTTTTTAAAAGAAATAAAACTAGTCAAGACAAGACATAAGTTTAAAAATGTAGCAAATGCTCGTCAATTATTATATTTAACCGAGTATCAACTGCAAACCTAATTTTCATAGACTAATCAATGCTTTATCATTGTCATATTGTATATTTGAATTCAACTAAATATGTATAGTAAATTGTACACTTTCATTGTTCTCGCTTACGTTATGTTTCATTAATTCTTACTATGTAATGTAATGTAATCCGTAATTATATTTTATATAGGTCAAACTCGATCAGAGGTATACATATATATGCTAATTTTTTATTGTATTTAATTGTAATACAATAAAGTGACTAAAGTATTATTTTATTAGTAAAAAATGCTAATGAATACTGCACCTTATGATACAAATGTCTGAAATAAAGCAACTGAATACAATGATATTCCTTCTAGAAATATTCAACTTATGATCCTAATTTAATATTTTTTCTGATTATCCAATAGAATTGCTTTAGAAATACGTTATTTCATTGGTTCATAGGAATATTTTTAACAAGTGCATAGCATCTAAATACCTCCCTAATTTTACATCTTCGCAAAAGGAAGTCACATTTAGCGTTTTCTTTAAGGCGAGATTATTATCGTGCAATATGAATGTAAGTTTTTCGAACAGTACCAATTCGACTCGACCGGATATTACAATAGGTAAAGTGTTTTTTGGAATAATTTTGGGATCTATTAATCTCCTGGTTCTGGGCGGCAACTGCCTTGTAATCGCTGCTGTAGTGACTACTAGACGTCTACGTACAGTGACTAATCAGTATGTCGTCTCCTTGGCCGCTGCCGACCTTCTCATGTCCATTTTGGTCCTGCCACTTGCTATTCCCTACGAGATATCAGGGGAGTGGCCCTTCTCTGCCCCACTCTGCAAGACTTGGCTTTCTCTTGACATTCTTCTCTGTACCGCCTCTATATGCAACCTGTGCTGCATCTCATTGGATCGATACTTGGCGGTCACTCGGCCCCTGGTTTATGCAACTCGACGAACGCGAACACTCGCGCGAGGAATGATTGCGATAGTTTGGCTACTCTCAGCACTAATTACCTTTCCCTCAATGCTCGATTGGTCGCATAACACTTGGGGCAATCAGGGCTTCTGTGGTATAAGCCTAGACAAAGGCTACAGGGTCTACAGTGCATTGGGATCCTTTTTTGCTCCCTTTACCGTTATGATTTTCGTCTACTGCAGCATTTTCTGGGTAGCTCACCAGCGCAAGCACATTCAGATGGTTCAACAGTTCGGTCGCCGTCGTCCTTATAACACCTCCATGTCCTCCACACAAGGAAAATTTGCTCAGCAGCAGTTCTCACAACAGCCTGAGTGTTCTCCATCTTCTTCCAAACGCTGTCAGGCCCTCTGTTTTCCCCCAAACTCCTCCTCTTCCCGCACGAGCCAGGAAGAGGTTCGCACCAATGGAACAGGTGCCCGGATAGCCGTTATCAATGACAACCACCACCACCACCATCACCATCACCATCATCAACAACCAAGCAGTTACTCCGATGAGAGACCTCAACAAGCCTCCGCGCTGGCCCAGCTTCTCTACGATAGTCGGGCACTAGCCTCTTTCACAGCAATTCCTGTTCGATGCGTCCAGTTTGCCAAAGCGAGCAAACAGGTTCGCTTTCTTGAGCAAGAGGAGAGGAAGCAGAAGGAACGTGCCGCATTCCGTCGTGAACATAAGACTGCTAAGACACTGGCCATGGTTGTAGGCTGCTTCTCTGTGTGTTGGCTCCCTTTCTTCATCGTCTATTTGATCGAGCCGTTCTGTTCTGGTCCTGTCAATCCCAATATCTTCGGTGTGGTTACCTGGCTGGGCTACATTAATAGTATCTTCAATCCTTTCATCTATGCTTTCTACAACAAAGAGTATGCTGCTGCCTTCTCCAGACTACTTTGTCTCAATCGATGTCGGAAGTTATAACTTACATTTGAATTCGAATTTCAATCAACCGAATTTGGCCAGTTATGATATTAGAATTTAACAATTAACAATTGTTGTATGTGTACACAAAAGGCATAACAAGGTTGTTCGAACGATAAAGTATATATTTTTCACATTTTTATGTTTTCTGCACACTGCTGTTCTATGTTATCAGTTAGAATCACGACGAATTTTGATTTAATGAGTTTTTTGTCGAGACATTATCTAAACACTTGAGATTGAGACTCTTTTCCCGTTTACATTTATAGTTATCTAATTTTGTGTCACTTGTTGTACAGCTGTATACATAAATAAAGTATAAATACAGATAAATTATAAACTTACTTTGAATGTTGTCTATCATTTTCTTACTATACGAATATATTATTCTATACATAAATTAAAGTAGTTAGTTCATAATAAACGGATTTCCAAATATTTCTTGGAAGACTAAGCAAGAAATATGCCTCCAAATAATCCTGCTTAATGAACACACACATACAGAAATAAATATAATATTCAATAATATTAAAGGCTTGTTGTAGCTACTTTTAAAAATCCTTTCCACATAATGAAATATAAATATAAATACTTACTAAAAGTCTCTTGATGACTAAATATAGAACTACTTCTCTTAGATAAATATAAATATTTCCCGTTTGCTATATATTATTTGTTAAATTTTGAATTTCTAGATGGAAGTTTTAACGACAAAACTGTTTAATTTGCTCTGTAATTTCTTTACTTTTACAAAAATTTAAAAAGTAGTATGTATTTTAATTAAATGCGTTGTTTATAATGTGCCATATATTTAATTAAAAGGGTTGTATATACTAAATGTAACTTTAGTGACTGTTTATTTAAGTAATTGAATGTCACTAATTTACTTTATGGTTCAGATTTAATTCATATTAAAACTTAGGTAGAGCTTAATTGGACCATAAATCAATCACTTTGTTGAAAAAAAGTAGACTAAAAATGAAAATAATTTGTTTAAGAATATAGATAAACTATTAATCAAAATTATAAATGTTGATTTTATGTTTTTTTATGATTTTAATGTCTCTTTTATTGATTAAAGATATTTTTGTGTTTCTTTGGTTTTAATTTTTCAGTCTTTAGAAAATTCATTTCAACGCAATTTAATCATCAACCTTGAATATGCTTGTTAATTCACCTATAATTATTAATACCAATACTTTGAATGTGCCAAATTGCTTGCGAATGTAAATTTATTATTGTAACCCTTTAAATATTTTAACAACGAAAAAATCAATTTTCAAATAATGAAGGCATAATATCTTAACAAGTACACAGGGCTATATTTCCTAAAATTGGTGACTAATTTATTTATATTGTTATAGTTATCCATTTTTCATACGAATTAACTATGACAAAAAAGTATATTCAGCGATACGGAAATACTCTTCGTTGGATTTCAGTCTAATGTGTGCAGTTTTAAAGTCTTCAGGATGCCTCCGATTATACATGTGTATCAAAGGTGAGTCAAAGTAGTAAATGTAGTGATATTGAGGTATATATTTATAAAACTCGTAACATATAAAGAAGGCTTAATATAACATTAAGCCTTAAAACATTCGTAAAACATTACATTACATTTTGATTTTGTAAGTATATATTTTGTAATTTATAGACTGAAATATTAAACCTATTCATATTACTTTAAAACTAAATATTATTGTTATGATTTTTAATTTATTTATTTGGAAATAGTATACACAAATATTTATATTATTATATATCAGTTAATTTTAAACATATTTTTGGTGTTCGAAAAGAGATATTTTAAGCAATGTAATAGTATCTACATATATAACATGTTTATTAAAGTATTATAATTATCGCAAATTGTTTGTAAAATTGCACAATTTACCGAAAATGTATTAATTTAAAAAATAAAATTTAAGGCTCCAAAAACATTCGAAGAATGAAACATCTTTAAAACAGATATTATTTAATTATATTTTGGCGCTTGTTATATTTAGATTGTTGCGTTACTTTATGGAAAAACAGAATAATGTTACGAAAACTTTTTCTAAATCCGTGAATGGAAAAGTGGCCCTCATCTTAGGATTAGAATGAACTTAAAGGATGAATCTAAGAATCAAGTCGCCTAGAAGAACCTTTAAAACCTAGACTTTTAAAAGTTCCGAAAGAAAATGAAGACACTTCAAACTATAAGAAATTATTGATTTAACGTAACTCATAATGATTCCCGTACCTATAGAGATAACTGGAGCTTTTCCACATTCTTCTATCTCCTATTGTTATATCTCGTATTATGGCGTTTTTTACATGATGAATAAAGAATAATTTGCTTTATGATTTCTTGTATTGACTAGGTTTTTTTTAAACTTAAAGACAACGTTTCATGTTCTTCAGAAAACGTATCTACAATTGATTTTTATCAAAAATATATTTTACAGAAATGGTTTGTACAAAAGGAGATATATTTAAAAATTATACAAAAATAATTTTTATAATTCATGTTTTAAAAAACCTAATTTTTAGCATTATTTTTATTGGTATAGTGAAGGTAAAAAAATGTTTACTACCTAAAATTGAATCAATATTTTCCTATAAGGTATAAAAAGTATAAAGGTATAAAAAATGCAATAATTAAATATGGACATATATTTCAGTAATTACCATATAAAACATAATACGTTGTAATCCTATGTGAATTACTGACAAGATTCCAATTCAGGGCCGCCAGAGCCTTATAGGGGGTAATTGCCCCCCTCCCCCTAATATTTTTCTACACAGTTAATGACTGTGTGACTTTGTTTTGGGCATTTTAATTGAAGCTTAATTATTCAAAGTATCGAAGAATCTCAGTTCAACTCTCCAAAGTCAAAATATTTCTGCTAGTGAAGCCTCATCACTAACACCAAACGCTCGATGCTCTTCGTAATAACTTTGAAAAGACTGGAATAATATGTATAGTTTCACAAGAAACTCTGATATTGAAATACCAACTGAGTTGCCACACAAGACAAGAGTGCCAAAAGACCCGAAAATATGATACATACTCTCAGTCTGATTTCCCACTTCAATTGAAGAACACTATCGAAGAATATTTCATTAAGCGTATGACAGTACTTATAATGATGGTCACTCGATCAATATTTAACCAAAAAGATTGTAAAATCTACTCTGGTTGCGAATCAATTCGCCTGAAAGCCACAAATCGTACTGATCCTAGCCAGATACTTTAAATTGATGTAGTCATCAATTTTTATGGAGAAGATCTGAATAAAGACTTTCTGTCATCTCATCTATTGGTCTTTTCCACAATGATTCGCAATCAATTATGTCGAAAACATTTTTCTGAAATTTTATCATTCTTGAAGTCACTGCCATTCTGTCAAATGACTTTGATATCTCAAGTTACAGAATTAATATTGATTTCTCCGGTATCAAATGCTTCTAGTGAACGCTCATTCAGCTGTTTAAGACATATAAAATCATATTTGAGATCTATAATGACACAAGAACGCCTGATACAAGCCATGATTTCGAATTAAAACAAACAGTGATTTGATGCAATTGATGTGAAAATCATAGAGGATGAATTTATAGCTCATTCTTCTCAAAGAGTATAATGCAGTTTTGGTTCTTTTGAGTAATGTTAAATTTGCTTTGTTATAGTAGATATATTGAGAAGGCAGACTGACATTATTGTATACCATTTTAATATATAATTAATAGACAGGGTGTCCAAACGTTGGCATATTACATATTTGCATATTTACATATTTATTAATATAATATAAAGTAATTAATCACTAGGAGGTTATTCTTTTAGTTACACATATATAAGTAACAGTGTATTACACAATTAATGCGAACGCTAACTGCTCAGGCGGAGTATACCTATACCCACCTACATGTTATAAAATACAAAGTTGAACGCTTGAATGATTCGTTATTTGTCAGTCAATAAAACTGAAGCATGCTTCATAACCCCCCAAAAAATAAGATAAAAAACACAGTTTTAAGAAAAATAACCTGAGCACTCTCACAGGCGTAGACATGGATCGATTACGTCTCTCTGAAAGGTTTGTCTCTGCAGCCTCTGCAGAGTAAATAAAATAACCTGAGCAGCCTCACAGAAGTATACATGGATCGATTACGTCTCTCTGAAAGATAGACTCTACACCCCTCCAGGCGTAGACATGGATCAATTACGTCTCTCTGAAAGATAGTCTCTGCACCTCCACAGGCGTAGACATAGATCAATTACGTCTCTCAGAAAGATAGCCTCTGCACCCCCACAGGCGTAGACATGGATTAATTACGTCTCTCTGAAAGATAGCCTCTGCACCCTCCTCACAGGCGTAGACATGGATCGATTACGTCTCTCTGAAAGATAGCCTCTGCACCCCCACAGGCGTAGACATGGATCAATTACGTCTCTCTGAAAGATAGCCTCTGCACCCCTCCAGGCGTAGACATGGATCAATTACGTCTTTCTGAAAGATAGCCTCTGCACCCCTCCAGGAGTAAACATGGATCGATTACGTCTCTCTAAATAGATATAAAAATGTAATTATACATGAAAATGCTCAACCACATACTGCAATTTTGACTCAACAATTCCTTCAGGATAATGGTATAACCCTCATATTCTCAAAATTTGAGTCGTCTGGAAAAATATGTAATAAGAAATTTGGAATTTCTTAAAAGAGATATGTAATTCAACTCCAACGCAAATATCAAAGTATTTTTGGAAGATTTCGTGTGCAGGAAAATGTCACGCTTCAAGTTATACCGAGAATTTAAATGAGCTTGTTTCATGATTTAGAGGCGATTGTTGCTGTTGATGGTGACTGCGTATGGTGTTTTATATATTGCTATTTTGACATAAATTTACATAGCTATTTAAAAAAATATTACACTGATTCGTATAATTATGTATGAATAAACTATATTATTGCATTTGTTTTCCCATTCTATATTAAAAAATGCGTTTTCTATACACTATGCATATATATTGTCTTACTGTGTACAGAGTGATCAGTTATCTATTGAAAATGTGACCATTGAAAAAGAATGATTATAGTTAAAAATTAAGATACATTTTTGAAATTCAACTACTGAGATAATAAAAATTTAATTAAGAAGACATTTAAATATACTTTTGTCCAAAGGAAAAAACTATTTATTAACACTAATTATTAATGTGTGAAATTATTTTTGTGTTGTCCAAATTTTACTTCGTATTTACTATTGTCAATTAGATATAAAAATAAATTTCACTTTTAGTCATAAAATCTTGCTTCAGTTTTAATGAATACGTTTATAAAATTGATTAATTCACTGTGAAATTATTATTATTAGAGATATTATGGTAAACGTATTTTTTAATTATTGCTATTTACCAAAAAATAAAACGAGTACCTACATGTGTGGTTAACTTATTAATATACTTTCAAGAAAGAGCTCGGCCTGGATTATAGTTTGCTACACAATACTACACAACATAGTTTGACATTATGTTGTCAATAATTTCTGTTTAGTGGATACATTTAAAACATTTTAAATATTTAGTTTATTAGTTTAGCATTTAGAAAATTTAGTTGTGAAATCCTATTTACTGTATTATTTAATGCAAGTTTTACGCAAATGCATCTTCTAAGTTTAGCTCCAGGTGGCTTTTCTGGGGTTTAGTATGTTACTCAGAATGATATTTATTACTCAACTATTGTAAAAAAATAGCTTCATAACTTTCCTTCATTTTTGTTTAACTCTGATCTTATTCTCCTGAACTAATATACTTACATATATACAAAGCTTATCTGTTTCGTGGGCGAGCTGAATACCGAGTATTAAGTATAGTCAGTTAGAAATCGGTGTACAAGTGGGGAGAACAAAAACGTTAATTGATTTAATTAATTAGTGGATTTTTTTATTCCTATATTTCTTTAGAAATTATGAAATCATAGTTGTAGATAAATGAAAGTTGAGAGTTGGTAGGTACACGCACTATATATGTATGTGTATGAAAGGTATTGTTTATCTCGTCATGCGTGTGTTCAGCTTTTTAATTAAAGCACCGAGATTTAATCATAAAAGTCGAAAGATTATATATAGTATGTATTATTATACTATTGTACTATACGTATAAAATTTCTTTTCTTTTACTATAAAATATATTTTTAAATATATACATAAAAAATGTGTTTCTTAAAACATATTTTAGTAAGAGTATAAATTTTACTAGAAATTTAAATAATTCAGTTTATTGAATAAATTTCTCAATTTGGATGCTGAAAATTACGAAATTTCAATGGCTGGTTTCGTAATAATAATATAAATTCAGATTACTAGCAGTGGGTACAGAGGATGTGCCTATACATTCAGATTGATAGTGGCTTTACTGTCAGCAATAATAAAAAGTAATACTGTCAATAATATAAAAACGTTTCATGAGACATCTCAAAAACTTTTTAATTATAGTCTGCATTTACAGTTCCCATTGGGGAGTATTGCCCTTCTGATAGTTTGCCGTAGAGCGAAGTCAACCTACACAGACCGATATTCTCTTTTTACCTGTGTTGGACGATAAAACCCTATCTCGGTCGAGCTTATTTCGCTTATTTGGATGAACGCATGCTAATGCTTCTCGTCTGAGCATAATATGACACTTGTTTTGTTAACAAAGTTAATCAAGTGCTAAAACGCCAACTTTAGCTCTCTAAAACTACAAAAAACTATAACCGCTTAACTGACAATGATAATTAATGAGAAGACAATACTAAATGAGGGCATTGCTTATTAAACTGTCAATTTATTAAAGCTTATGCAAATAATTTTTATTAACTAGATACATAGATAACTTAAAGAGATAGGTATTGTCAAGGGGTGCCGATTAAATATAACTGCTATATATCTCAAAATATATCTCAGACAAAAACCGTTTTTGATTTGCTCATTTAGTTAAGAGATATTCTTATTTGAAATACGAATTAGTGTTAACGCTAAATGGATTTTTATTTTATACAGTAGTCTACTTCTATTACTATTACTGTAACCTAAAAAGTAGTAGGTATTAAGAAACTTTGTCGGATAATACAAATCAACTATAAGATTCTCGAAACAATAAATGTAGTCAGAGCTTTCATATTCCCACTTTACATGTACAACACATGATTATTGTGTGAATGTCATTCCTTACACAAAGAATTAGAGGGGTTCTTTGTCTCCACTTTAATATTATGAGATGATAGTTGGCCAGAAAAATCATGGTTTCTCTCATCTCTTTATTTTACTGCAGTACCTCTGTACGCTATCTGGGTTTTTATGACCTGAAAAGGTGGCAATTTCTTCATTGGTATTTCCATTTTCTTTCAGCACTGTTATGCCATGGCTGTAACATGAAGACAATGGTTTGTGTATCTCTTACTTAAACCAACCTTTTCTGACAGCTCTGTCATTATTATATCCAGAGTGTTTTTTCCGACTGACTTATCATTCGTATACCATATACCGCTCGCGACTTTCTTCTTATTAAAACACGGTTAACGGCGTTGATGTCGTGTTTCAGGCAGTTTTTTCTTATAAAGGCGATAAGCAGTAACAGGACAATGGGAGGTGTCATTCAAATGTTCATATATACACGTTGCCTTTTTATTTCTTTGTTTTCATTTCTTATTAAAGATGCTTTAGCATTTTTCGACAGCATATCAGTTTGTACTTGCATAAACGAGCGTTCAGTACTATCTGTTTCAATGGCCACGCATTTCTATCTGACCATATAAGGAAGTGACTCACGACCTCTTAGTGAAAAATAATACGTAAAATTAAATATAATTTCTTGTTGGGTTTGATCTCTGAAAATAATCTCTCAGTTTTGTTGAATTGCAGGGTATTTGTTTTCACATTTAACTTGATTACTACGCTTGTATTTGTGAGCCATTGTCTTCAACATACAATAGTCAGAACAAATTATTGGTCAGCAACACGGCGTACTTTATACATTGTACTTTGTATACAGTACGCCGTGGGCAGCAATGATATTTATTTTTCGATTAAACTCAGAAGATGTATTTATTCAGAAGATCTAAAAATAGCAGCAAGAATGCAGATAATGCTCAATGGAGAATAAAATTTTCCGTCATCGGTTTTTAACTGCGAATAAAAATATCGTAAATATTAATTGTTAAAATGTCTTTAGAAATAAAATTAAAATCAGTATAGATCAAGATTTGGATAATAAATTTTTTTTTAATTTTTTTAAATAACGTAAGTTTTGATTTCTGGTTGATTTTGGTAAGGCTTTTTCTTCCAATATTTCTAATTCATTTTCAATTTCTTTGTCAATATCCACAGATATATAATGAGCCGTTTCTAACATATCCATAAATGATTTGGACAATTCGTATATATACCTAACATTACTTTCAAGTGTTATCCAGTCGAGCATTTCACTATCGCACCCTGAAATTTCACCTCCTGGTACATTTGATAAATTGAGTAACGCCATGAAAGTAATCTCTACAAAAAATGAATCATTAATATTATATGATTAATATTGTATAGATTTAATATTTAAAATTTTAGTTTTCATTGTAGTTAGTTAACCTAACATGATAATCCTCATACCTATATGTACGTTCTTCCATTTCCACATTTATTCTGTCAATATTGATTACAACTACATAAATCTTATTTATATAAACTATTTAATACAGATGTATTGCCTATATGAAAACTAAGTATGAAAATTGTATTTTAGTAATATTTGTTATAAATATTACACAAAAGTTATTGCTCAAATATAAAACACTATAATATATAAAAGACAATTCGTTGATTGACTCCTTTTTAAACAGTGCTTACTTTACAATAGTACTATATGTAATGTAGGATGTGTTAGATAAAGATAAAATTATTAACCTGCAATTTAGTTTTTATAACTATTTTAAATAGAAAATTCTGCTAGACCGTTAACTTATCACGGTCTTATCGGGACTACATTTGTAAAATGTACTGTAATTCTGACGCTAAAAGTAATTTATTGATTGGTGATCGAACAACCAATAGCGAGTTTTTATGACAGGAGTTAATTTATCTATGTATTAATGTACAATATAGGCATTGTCCGGCGACCGATTTATGTCAAATACATTTTGTAGAGGGTAAGCTATGATATTATGTCTCTCAATGTTTCACTTTATTACTTAAAAAAAAACATACTTACACAAGTTTTTATTTTTTAATAATTTGTATAATAATAATTTAAAAACTCCCTCATGAAACGTTTAAACTTGTTCTCACGTTATCTACCGTTCTTGACACAACTAAACCTGTCACCAGATAGTTGTTGCCCGCTGACATGAATATTCGTGTTAACCAGCATTGTATTTTAAGTTCCGAACAGTCTGATGCTCGGTATTTTTGTCAGTTGATACATCTATTTTTTCAATTTATTAGTGTAGTCAGCAGTTAAACTTAAACTCTTTAAATTTCTTTCTTAATTTTATAAAAAATTTCAATTTCAATTGATTTTTAAATATCTCTCTATTATATATAATAACATTACCCTTTGCACCTATTCTTGATTACAAAAGCTCATTCAAATGAATATTTCATATAAGCTATACTTTTATTTACATTATAGTATAGTGACTAAAGAAGGCCTTAATGAAATAAATATGATTGAATATAGCGTGCAAATAAATAAATATAACCTTTGGATTCACAAATGAGGGATAAAATACTGAATTGTTTAATACTGATAGGTAATCAAAAATCACGTTCTTCTGTTTCCCTTTAAATAATCTTTTTATTATTCATATTTTGACATTTTTATAGTAACTATCTTATTTGACAATCTCTAAAATAAATGATTAAAATTATTTTTTGGAACTACCCAGAGGACACATGTCTCTCAAATATTTATTTTTAAATCTAGTTTCCATGACATTAGCACATTAAGGAGATCCAAACTATTTTACTGTAATTATTATATAATATTAAATTATATAGGCCGTTTCATTTCGTTTTTTATTTTTATGACACATATATCTAAAATATCATAGAATATATTTACAAATCTAGGGAAAGATAGTCGGTGTTTCAATTTTTAAAATTTAAATAAGAGGAAGAATATCATTAAAAAATAGCTGAAGACAACTATTATTAAGAAACAACTTATTAAGTTTGCAGATTTCAATGTGCAATAATGATCAAGAATAGAAATATGCACGTTTGAGAAGACACAAAGAAGACTTCCAGGAAAAGAGTATAATTGAGTAATAGATCAGAGGGGGGTAGTATAATTGAGTAATAGATCAGAAGAGGTAGTATAATTGAGTAATAGATCAGAAGAGGCAGTATAATTGAGTAATAGATCAGAAGAGGTAGTATAATTGAGTAATAGATCAGAAGAGGTAGTATATAATTGAGTAATAGATCAGAAGAGGTAGTATAATTGAGTAATAGATCAAAAGAGGTAGTATAATTGAGTAATAGATCAGAGGGGGTAGTATAATTGAGTAATAGATCAGAAGAGGTAGTATAATTGAGTAATAGATCAGAAGAGGTAGTATAATTGAGTAATAGATCAGAAGAGGTAGGTTTTTGAAATACAAATGTATGACATCTATTGTCAGTGTAACATTCCATTTTTAACGACACTGTCCATTAAAAAACATTGCACATTAAACATGTCAACCCTATTTTTAATATGTCTTCAAATAACAATGGAGTTTTTAACTAAGTAATTGTTTTGTGGTCTCTTCCATCCAACTTTTTGCTGTTAATGAATTGACTTTTAATCAGTTTCCTTTAGTTACCACATTTCTTTACATCTATCGCTCACTTTTTATATAATTTTGCCTGCCTGATGAATAATCTTCAGGATTCGATTCATGTCGTTCGTCATAAATAATCTATCTTATGTTGCAATGCGCTTTGGCTCTCCTCTTTTTAATTAAAATTGCCGATTTCTAAATAATTGCGTTTTGTAATATTTATAATATAACATATAATATAATAACATCGATTTATAAAAAATTAAATATCAGAAAAATCCCATATTAATGATGTGGTAGAAATATTGCATACATAAATAATTTGTATTATTAACGATGGAATTTGATAGCGAGACAATGATTTTCGTAATAGTAACTATTAAAAGGCTATCAAACGTCGATTTCCACTGTGAGGAATTCAGAAAATTTTAATTAAGAGCTTGAGGATGCGCGTGTCACTTGTACACAATATGAAGGTCAAGGAAGAAAGATTAATGATCTCAGGAGGAAGAGTGTGACATTAGTTCAAGCAACAAATGAAGGAGACAATGAAAATTCTCTGATATCCTTGACCTCTGCGAAAGTATGATTTATCGCATTTTAATTGAAATGTTGAAAAAATGTGGATGCTCACCTGATGGTACCAGATCGTATTACCGATGCACATCGTCAACGAGTTGATAACTGCAGGTCAAGTATGTTGTGGTATTTTGGATCACGTATCGCTATATCTATTGATGTGGCAGAAGATGAGAAATGTTTTTTTCTCAAAATTATCGTGTATTCCGATTTAAAAAATATCCTGTATTAGAAGTTTATATTTTATGAATAATATTTCTTATCTCTGGTGACTAATTGCATGGGATATCTTATTAATTCGTAGGTGTTTTTATTCAATTTAATTATCAATGATGTGTGAAATATATTTATATTGATAGAATAATAGGTTAGTTAGCAAACATCCCAAATTACAATCATATCAATTTCTGCAACAATAAATATTTTAAAATATTATCAACAATGATCAACCTAATTGAAATTATATTTCAAATACTAAAATAGAATAATTATTTGTGGAAGTTGACAATTTTTCTGTTTTATTTTCAATGTTACATAACTCTTAAAAGTCATTTACATTACAATAGTAAATTATTTATGATATAGTGAGTTGGTCATTAATTTTAGTAGCAAGGAAGACAATTGTGTACAGGTATATATTTCAGTGTTGAAATAATTGCCTATTTGGATAATTAATCGATTCGTGATCCTTTTACACAAATTCATTTTCTTCTTGAAATGCTTAGTCTTTCATTGGTACAAGACGTATTAATGCATAATTTATATTATAGACATATGTATATATATGCATAAGCAGTTGGAATGGTATGATTGAAGATTAAAAAATATCTTTTCTCTTTGAACTCCGGAAAGAAAAATCGTTAAGGAATAGATAATTTTTTATAGAATAACATTAAAGATATGGTGATTTATGGGATACGAAAATTATTAAACGACCCAAAATTTTGTATCATATGAAATAGATCTAACAAATTTAAAATCCAAGAAAAAAGAAAATTCTGCTTGTAAGGCAAACTTTTTAATCAAATATTTTGAAACTTCTGAAAGCTTAAAAAAATCGCTATGGAAGTCTATATAATATAAAAATATACTTTACAGACTATTTAACATAGTTTTAAAGATGATGAAACTAGTTATTCCAAATATTTTGAAAATAAAACTTTAACACAACAGTTTTTAAAAGTTGATTAATAATTTATATTATTGTTCCATTAACTTTCCTTGATATTGTGTATAATCCTTCATAATTTTTTAAATACTTTCTTATGTTTTACAAATTGAAATAGAGTTTTTAAAATATAACTGAAAATGCTCAAGTTTGCTATATACATTAGTTTTTAGCCAAATTGATGAAAAATAGCTATTTATAAATGAAAATATATGCCATAAAATAACTAAGCGATACAATAAGAAATAAACATTTACAAAACCAAATATATGAGGGAATGTCTGCCATGGTCCAATAGGCACTTAAACACCTCTTGAAAAGTTTTTATAAAATAGTTATTTATGAATATATTACACAATTTATTGCTATAATTGATGTTGTAATGACAATAATCTGAAATGTGTGTTAGTTTAATATTTAACTATTTTATAAAATGTTTTAAATATTCTTACGTATTTAATTTTGATATACTTCATGCATCGAAAAATTGTAAAAACACAATGTAAAAGTATTTTGCGTTTTGATTGCAATATGTAAATACAAGATTTTAATAAATAAGAAATGCTTGCTTCCAAATCTTATTGAAGATAATATTATACTTCTATTGCGATAAGTTAAACTTTCGCTAAAATTTTATAATAGTAAAAGCCATTAATAGTGGCTGCTCTATGATTTTTACCACAGAGTAATTATTCATTTGTCTTTCATTTTTACTCTATTATGGATTACATTTTAATAATTATTCCTTTAGTTAGAAAACGCAAATAACATTTAAATAAAATATATACTGTCATACATAGCCAGTTAAATCTAATAAGTCGCTTCGAAAATAGTTGTTATTCTGTTATCTAATTGACAAATTTGATATTATTCTAAAAGTTCCATATTACGAAAGATCAACTACATGAAATAGAAATAAAGAAGGAAAAATATATCTTATAATAAGTATATGTATTATACAATAAAAAATAAACAAAACAATGTGGTGCCATCATAAGGTCTAATAATATTTCTTAATCACTCTGAATATATACGATCTTAACTTTGTACCATTTATAGTTTATCCTTTACAATTCTATGACAAAAAGAGTAAACAGGATTATCACAACTCTTCAACAGCCGCCAGTTGCTATGGCTGCGGTAAGTAAAAACAGACGCAGAATAAAAATATTATTAATCACATTTATTACATTCCGAGGACCTTAATTAATGAACACTATTGGGAATTTTATTATACGTCATAAAAATATGGGTGTCACTGAATCAAGCCTTTGTAATTAGGTACATTTTAAATCAATAGCAATCGAAAGAACTTTGCATTAAAATTGGAATAAAAGATATTACAGGGAGGTGGGGGAGTTACACAATCTGTATATAATTAAGAGACAATGATAAAAGCATAGCTACTTCAATACACTCAAATTGCGTGTTATACTCATGTTATTTATATAAATTGAAGTTAAATAACTAAAGAAAGTAATACTTCTATTATATTACATGCAAGGTATCTGTTTAGACTATTGGCAAACATATTTGAATCAGTATTAGATAAGTAGATCCCGAAACTGGGAATATCAAAAAGGCTTCAGAGCTTCCTCATTTCATGTATCATTATTTATGTCTGTATTCAACCAATCAATTAGTGGTAAGTAAAGAGCAGAAGTGTGTATGACTCGGTGATAAATAATTAATAGAGCTAATGACTAGGGTACAATAATGGCCTTAAGAATAAGAATGTAGCTTCATCGTAGAAACATATACACAAATTGATACACCAGGCTAACACGCGATTAGAATAAATATAGATATTCCAATATAAAATATGTTATACAGCAAATATAGTTTATAAAGAGAATTTTTTTAATAATCTCTGAATATACAGAAAAGTCTGTAATGTACAACATTAGAATCATCATCTTAATTAAGTAATATTGTGTGAGTAAATAATAGTAATATATGCATTGTGTTATTCAAAATATAAGGAATACATTTCGCAATAGAGTAGTTTGCCTACATCATTTATTGAAAAAAAATCAATTAAAAATGCAAGCTAATAAGTCAATTAATCATTTGTGGCGCAATTTTGACAATTGAGATAAGTAGTATAAACAATAAAATATAAGTACATACATAAGGTTAATAATAATATGATTAAATTACATCAATTTGAAGATAAGGTAAAAGAAAACAGTTAATTTTACAATAAAAATCAATAATTATTACCTACTTTGTAAAAGAATTTAAACAACAAAGTTATAATATTTAATCGAAATATCTATTAATATCGATTTCCATGCTGTAATGAATTAAAAGATGGTGTTTATGTTTTTAGCATTATATAGCACTTTATACATAATAACTGTTTTTATTCTAAGCATAATATATAACTGTGAACACTGTTCAAAGAAGAAAAAGTGTGTGAGAGAGACTGTGTTATTATAGTATAGCATTTACCTTCAGAAGTGCTTCCCAGAAGTGGTCAACTCACTGGCAGAAAGAAGTATGTAGATAGTGCAGGACAGTATTTTGAAACATAATTACTATTGTTTAAAAACTTGTTCAATTATAATATTATAAAGTGTATAACTAATCATGATAATAACAATGGTTTTACATTAATAAAACTGTTTATTCAATATCCGGGAACTTTTTGATCCACTCTCGTATAACAAATAATACAAAGTAACAACCTTAACTTAGATGTGTTTTTAGTTTTAAGAAATTACAACAATATCAATGGCAGATACAGACCAGTCATAAAAAAATGATTAATATATGCATCAAAAGAAAATTTAATAAACGTTAATCACAAATCTGTAAAGAGATTTAATTTGTGAAAATGATCTAGAATAGTTAAAAGAGTAATAATAAGCATATTGCTTGATTTTGAAATGAAAGGTACTTAATACTGATAAAAACAATTTTGTACCCTTCCTTAAATTCAATAAAAGAAACTCAACAAAGTTTTTTAGAACACATAGGCCAAACACAAAATTAACAATACATGTAAAAGATACTGGAATAACCAAAAAAGAAAATGCAATAGAATTATTTTCTAAAAAAACAAAAACATTTACAATACAAAGTTTGAAACGGTGTACAATCGAATAAAAAAATCTCCCTATAGAAAACAACAAGACAAAGTTAGTTGATTCGTTGCTGAGAAAGCATCACAAGATAGACAGATAGTTGGATCTTAGAAGTCAATTACATTAGTTCTATGTACAAGGCCTCGCTGCCGATCAAGTTTCTTTCTTGTTGAAAAAGGCGCCGATAAAAGGATATTCACTTGATTATTCAAAGCGTAATGCAGGAAAGAGATCGGCAATCCAAACGAATAAATGCCAAATTTCAATAATTGAGACATAATTACAATATATATATATATATAGTCAGAATGGGTATCTTGTAAAAATGAAGAGGGGTGAGGGAGAGGAGCAGTGGCGGGAGAGGTAAGACAAAAGTTGCAAGAAGGTATCTATACGGACAAAAAGGAAAATAAGATTGGGTGAATATTTAATCAGATCTTTTCGGTAAAAGCTTGGAAATACAATCTGGTTTCTGATAGTGTTATTCTTATAAAAACAGTTAAAATAGGTCAATAAAATTCACAGTCCAAGAATAAATACGAAATAAAATAAAACATCATTACATAATATAGCTGTAAGTAGAATAGTAGTCGGAGTCGACAGAATAGGGCCAATCTCTTTTGACAATTCGAATAAAATACGTATAATATGTAGGAATATTTAAAATTTGAAGTCTGAATAGCGTCAACAGCAGGCCCATAATAGGTATGGTTTGTTAGTATATCAATAATGAACAAAAATAATACATTAATATCATAAATTCTTTAAATCGTGTGAATATTTATAATGAAATAATCAATGTTTAGTAAAGTTGTTTGCTTATATTAATTCAAAATAAATAAAATAAAACGAGATACAAAATAACTTGATTTTCAAATTGCAAATAAAAGCTAAATTCAATGAAACAGAACAATAAATACTTGCAATATAATAATAGTAAGAATTATTATAATTAAATAATTAACCTTTGATTGATTAAAATAACACATCTATTCGTAGAAGATTGCCGTGTGAATAACATCTGAAATGAGGGTAAGTACAGCTGAGAGGACAGAGGGTGGATTAGGCTCAAGGTTAGCTTGGAATGCTGAGCGTGTGCATGCCCAGGAAAGCAATAACAATAGAAATAGGCCAACTGGTTGCTTGGTAACGTTGATATCCGACCTTGAATCACATTTGGCAGTAAGGGCCTTGAAGTCGAAGATACTATGACCGGAAAAGGGAAAAGTGAGAAAGAATAATAAATAATCACAAAAATTATTGAGGTAAAAATAAGAAATATTGTTAAAAATACAACATCTACAAGAGGCTACATCAAGAAGTGCAAGAAGACCAGTCTGGAATGCACACCACTATGTGCTTGCGACGGGGAGTGCTCTAACCGAACTCACAAACTTAAAATTCTGAACTGTCCAGGTACTATAAAACAGTGAACTTATCTGCATATCGTATTTGTGTTAATAATTATCTGCGTATAAACTTCACAAATGTATATGTTTAATGTAATATAAAATGTATTATATATATAATTTCACTAATATAATTCTCCTTTTATGCTCCCACATTAACATGATAATTAAATGCAGTAGTGTCCCTTGACCATGTACAAAGTCCCGCAATTAGAATGAGTACAATTTAAATCCTTTGAGGATCAATTTGAGGGCAATATACATATATGAGCAGCATCTCCCAAAATATGGCTAAGAGCTATCTGACATGTGTGTCTTGATTCAAAACATTCACTTAAAACTTTCAGCAGAAAAATGTATCTATCTTCTGTGTCTTTTGGGTGTCTGCTGGCGGCTATTTTGAAAAAAATGGCCGCCACGGGCAGTTGGGCGATGCTTCGACATTTAAACTACATAATATAGTAGTAGTAGTTCATAATATGTTGGTCTACATCTGTGCCAAAATTGGTGCTTTTATAAAAAATGCACAATAGGTTAGCTTACCCGCAGCGCTAGTAAAATTTCCGATATAAAAATTATTCTGCAGATAATTTTACCCATATAATGAATTATGAAAACAAAAGTTGTCTTAATAGACTTTCGGGTTAAATTTAATTACAAATATTTTTGTCAATCTATTTGCTGCACATTTTTAGAAAGTTGGTACCAAATATTTAAAAAAAATCAAGACTATTATAAGATGCTAAATGTAAAATTGATTACTCTGTATATCCAGATACTATTTTCTCTAGGCCATATACACCGTTAACATATATAGAATGTATAGTATATATTAGGTTAACAATTGCGCAAGTTCTCACTGAAATAGGTTGTGACTGTCAATTCGGTTTTTCTACTGTAAATATAGACATAAAAGCAGCTAATACCTATTTTAGTGAATCAACTGCCGTTAGTGATATACGAATGTTATCCTGTAAAACTGATTGCGTCACTTAGTAGAATGAGCCTATTATAGGCAGAAGAATTAAATGAAAGCTAATAGATCACGTTGTAGGGATTATCTGATGATAAAGGTAAATGTAGAGGTAATAATAGACCTTTAGAAGCTTTTGAACTGAATTAGTCAGGTTAATTCGTTAGTTCATTTCTGCTGAATGGACTATAAATACTATTCATAAAACTTGAACGACTGCTAATGACATAAGCAAATATACTGATTTTGTATAATAAGATGTTGATATCGACGAACTGCTAAAAAGGAAATGCCGATATGATATTATTCAAACTGACCTTTAGATACATAAAAATAATGTTGAGTAAATTAAATTATAACTGAAAAAAAAGTTCAAACATCAAACATTTTAATTAATTTATAATGCGTAATAACTAAAATATATCTTACTAAGTTGTTATCTGGTGGTTATTTTTTATTGAAAATAATATATTGGACACACAAAAGAAACAATTCTATATTAAACGATATCATTTTTAACTACGTATATTTAACTTTTGCGTAACGCATCATCAATTTTGGTATTATAGACTCAAAGAGAAAGGTTAAACTTGTAGGAAACCAATGACAAGATACTTGAATCGTCTTAGCAATTAGCAGTTATATTCTAATATCTAATCTTTGATCAAGACTTTACACAATTTTAGAATATTGTTAGTAAAGAGAACTCGTTGTCGAAAATAATTACTTTATTCCAACAATGAGGAAACCAAACCTGGAATAACAGGAAGACAC
>JAYRBW010024785.1:0-12490 GCA_036023295.1 Invenusta paracnida
ATTTCGCTCTTATTCAGGTTTTATACTTTCGCTCTTATTCATTCTCGCGCTTGTTCAGTTTTATGCTGCGCTCTTGTTCAATTTCATACTACGCTCTTATTCAGGTTTTATAATTTCGCTCTTATTCAAGAATTATCCTTTCGCTCTTATTCAGGTTTTGTCATTTCGCTCTTATTCAGGTTTTATACTTTTGCTATTATTCAATTTTGTGTTTTTTCTGACGCTCTTATTCAGTGCCCCTAAATCTAAAAGGTTTTTTTGTTAACACTTAGTTTAGGCGCTACTTCATGTCTGGGGGAGGATCAGGTGTCGCTCTTTGCTAATACAGTCTTGATTTTTGTTACAGGTAATATACTTAATTGTACACAATTTGAGCACTCCTGATAAATCGGTTACATATTGATTATATGTACAATAATTTTACCATGGTGACACAAGTTCCTAAATTAGTGTATTAAATAATTTTATTAACATATTCATTCTATGAATACGACGGTACAATATAGTAAAAATATTACATGTTTGCATCATTTCAAAGGATTATTAGCGCATTTGACATCTTTGGATGTAATGCGCTCTATAAATATATAATTTTATTATTAATATGAAGTCAATAAATGTATAGGTATAATACACCTGCATGTTTAATGTATATATTGACGATGATATCGGAAAAGCGCTATCGCACAGTAAGATGTGGACTTCTTTGATTTGCCTATACCATTCAAGTATTCTATTATAATCTTATGATATATAGATCCAGTAAATATAATATTCAACTGAAGATTATTGTTAGAAATGTTAAATATTAAAAGTAAAGTCAATTTATAATATCACGTGATATAATAAAAATAATACAAAACATTTTTAACGATTATAACAATGCTTAAATAACTTTATTAAAAGTTTAGTATAGAATAAGCGACAACATAATATTTGTATATTATAAAGTAACAAAAACAATAATAAAAGTACGTTATACACAAAAAGTATAAAAATATGAATAAATCTATAAAGCCATGACAACTGAAGTAAAAAGAAATTGAAAGTTAGAAAAGAAATACGTAAAATAAAGGTTTTCTACATAAATAGACAATCGATTAACTTACTTTTTACATAATTTCAAAACAATAAAAATAATACAAACATAATACAAAGAGAGAGAGAGAGAATAAAATGAACTATACTTTTTCAAGAGAATTTCAGCATTTGAAGTATAATCTCCAGCAAAAAGAGTAGTATTAAAAAAGGTTTAAGTACATAATCTCAATATTAAAATCCATTCTATCGCGTCAGTAACATATAATTACATCAATTATAACCAACTAGATAATATAGCAATAAACAAAAACGCAACACATAAGATATATTATAAGTTTAAATAGTTCCATTTTTGTATAATATATCACAAGTATTTATATAAAAACGCGTTACAACAAAATACAATCTTTGAAACAACTCAGAATATATAACATTAAATTATTAGCCACAAGTTGTATAAATTCAAAAAAGTTAAAATGTCATGTTAATAAATTAAGAACGATTTAAATACAGTAAAAGGCGTTTTGTGGATTCTTTTCGGTGACAACATCCAAAATGAATTAATACCATAAAATAAGGTTCATAACAAATCAATAATACGTACAATTAATCGTATTAGCCTTTTAATGTGTAACAATTATTATCAATTACACCAGAAAAAATAAAAATTAATCCTTTTTTAACTTGTTAAGTAAATTATTTTATTGTATTAATACATTTTGGATGTTGTTACCGACAAAAACACGCGCCATGTGTCTGACTTTATATTTACTAAAGATCTAAATTTACCATGATGTGCAGCAATTTCTGAACCAACATCTTCCTCGCAATACTGGCCCAATCAGGGTGAGACAGCTAGCAAAACTCCAAACTCCGAAAGTTAAACTTTATTCAATTTAAGTAACCTGAGGCTTTTAATTTTATTTAAAAATACAATCTGCTAAAGGAAGATAAATAATTTCCTTACCTACAAATGTTTCAATAGTTTTCAGTAAATAGTGCTTTATTCTATAAATAATAAATAGTGTAGCTAAATTAACATATTTAAATAAATACAGCTACATATTTGTAGAAACGCATAAAATGCCAATTGACTGGTTTACACAGCAACGACGTCGTCTAAAACTTCAATCGGTGCTGAAGATGATCCTAAGTGATCTTCTTGTGATCTTCTGGCTCGCTTTCGGTAGGCCAATAATTCTAAAAGAGACATAAATATAGCAAATATATACACAACTTGTTATAGATAGTACACATTTCTGACCTGAAATCAAACTAAACGCGGGTAGCTTTATTTAAAATTTGGCAATATTGCATTTAAAGACAAAATTTAGTCTTATCGAGATCCGGTATTCCATGTTATTCGCCTTATTAATCATAAATTATTATTTTGCTTTAAATTTCGTATTAAAATCAATTATAGTAAAAATGTGCAGTATTAGAAAATACAAAATAGTTTAAAACTTAATTATTATTGAAAAAGAGAGTTCAAGCAATTATAAGTACTGCTTCAAAAATATATTCGAATAAACTTAAAGCACGATATTTTTCATAATCGCCTGTTACAATAAGTCATAAAATAATTACTCTAAGGAATAATATAAAGAGCGCATCAATCACCAGAATGAAATTCTTCCATGTGCGCTTTAAGCGAGGGCTTCTTGCCAAACACTTTCTGACATATGAGACACTGAATCGGTCTCACCGAGTAGCGCAACTTGGGTGTCTCTGGATTACTACCTCTATCCCCAACACCACCTTCCATCCCGGAATTAACAATGGTCTCAGGCAGCGCATGTGGAGGAGATGCGGAAGCAGGAGGAAGGGGCCGGTTGGGGTGCCTGAGGCGGATGTGTTCAATGAGAAGGCTGGGTGCTGCCGCAGAGAAGACTTCATCGCAGTCGGGACATCGAGAGGGTCGCAGGCGGTGAACATTGGAGTGGTGGGCAATGAGGCGGGCGAGATTCTCGAGTTGGGTGCCGCAATGGAGGCAGGACTGGGGCTCCTGGTGAGTCATTGTAGAGCCTTGGAGCTGGTGGAATTGTACAAGCAGAGATATAGGGCGAGAAGGATTAGTAACAACAATTTTGACGTATGAATCTGTAGATAGGACACCCTTCCACCTAAAGTTATGTAATTTAGGTCTTAAATACTGCTTTGGGAACAAAATAACAACTTACTTTTTGGAACTAGGGTGTCTTATCTACCTTCTACTTCAGATTTTAACCTGTTACATAATATATTTGGCATTTACATTTATTGAATATAATCAACGTTATGTAGTATGTTTATGACAGGAAATATCTGTATTTCCCGGAGTAGACAAAACGACCACTTAAAAAAACGGTCGTTAAAAATGCCCCTCTTGAAGGAGAGGTTCTACCAATATGCGAAGACTTTATATATCTCTGCTGGGACGTGAATAATAGTCATGACGGTTTCCGCAAACGACGGCAAATTGCATGGGTAGCTGCACGTAAGCTCCAAGTCGTATGGGGTTCTGAGGCAATCGTCGATGCGAAGGTGAACCTTTTCCAAGAATTATTTAGTGGTGAAAGATGTGTATCATCATTTAAAAAAAAAATCATTTGGAATCATTATATATACCACTATACAATACAATACAATACAATACAATTTTTAATTATTATTAAATCGTTTTATTCATCAATAATGGAAAATTTACATATATTTTTAGAAGGTGCTTATAATTTTATACGACAATACTTTAATCTTTAAAAGGCTATAATGCTTGGGGTGCTTAAAACTGATAAGATTGATTACTGATTTAGTAATATACTAAATAATTTTAAGTGTTGAAAATATTATCGATATAACAAAGAAAAAAAAATTACATGTTTATTCAAAATGTTGGAATTATTTCTAATTATTTAATTAATGGCGCTGGCGAGCTAAGAATAAAAGTAAAGAAATATAAAACTAAAAGTTAAATTGGTACTATCTAAATGTGGTAAAGTAAACGTTTGTAGCCAAGTAAATAATATTGTTTATAACTGTTTATGAAAGGAATAACAAAACAAATATTGTTTTTGAATTATTTTAAAATAAAGAAAATATATGCTATAAAGAATAGAATTAGTATAATATATTTAATTAAAAAATTAACTAATGAAAAAGTCGTGTAACAACAAAATGTGTTGCGCAATTTCAATAAAAAAGCAATTTAAATGACTTCATTGATTCTAATAACATGACATTGAATTTATATATTTCATATTATTAGTATCTGTTTTAAATTACGAATTTTAAGATGATTTCAATAATTAATTTTTTCTTAGTGTAGTTTTTAACTTACATTAGCAGCTGCAAGAAAAGCACCTTTTTTCTTTGAAGCTAGAATGCGTCGATTTACTTTGGATATGACAAGCGGATCTGATGATGAGGTTGGAACTTGTGGTGCAGCTGAAAGCGAGGCATCCGACTTGTGTCGGCGACCGATATGGACGGAGACAGCAAACTTGTTAATGAACATAACGCCACAGAAGGGACACTGACTCTGCTCGTCAGAACGGTGACCAGGGGCTGTAGAGCGTTCACTGGTGCGAGCGCCAACGGTTTTCGACTGCGTTCGTGCCTGTTTTGTGGGCGGCCGAAAGGGCGACTGAACAATGGTGCTGGAGTCGTGAGCTTCTCTTGAGGGCGAAGAAGCCATAGCTGGCATCGTAGCATCATTATTGTCAGTAGTAAAGCTACTAACGGCATTTGAACCTTTGATCTGATCTAATGCGGCGTTGGCTTCGGTCATTGCTTTACGACGTGTAGCTCGGGAAGTCATGCTAGGAACAACTACGTTTGAGACAACAGGAGTTTCCACCGGATCAGCCTGCAGAAAAAAATATTGACAATTAATAAGAAACAGACACTGAATTTTCTCTGTTTATATATGAATAGATAATTACAACTTAAATAAAAAAGAATAAATTCTTATTAAGTAAACCTATCTAACTTTTCAGACATTATAAAAAAATCGCGATTTAAAAAATAATATACTTAAAAATCGATTTTGATTAATCGGTAGTTTTGTAATCATAATAATGAGATAAGTGAGGCTTAAAGAATAATTGTATTATTATTAAACATATCATGTACACAAAATAAGTAGAAGAAATCCTTTACAAGTTGTGCGGTTGCCGATTTTCGTTTACTGCCACCAAATCCAACTGGACGCCTTCGCTTTTTCTTTTTACTTGTGGCATGGTTAAAGTGACGATGGCAGAATAGTGCCTTGGCGTTAGCGAAAGACTTGGAGCACTGGTTACAGCGCAATTGAAGAGACTGCGAGGAAGATGAGGCTATGGTGGCGGCTGTGTTCGTGGCAGTCATTACAACAGAATCAGTCGCCGGCGTTACCACTTGTTCTTGGACTGATCGAGGTGGATCGCGAAGTTGATATTCACGAAGAAGGTTTACCGCTTGAGTAGTTAGCGAAGCTAAAGCGATGGGATAATTGAATGCAACGAATCATGTATTACAAGTTTTATAAATAGTTTAATATTCGAAAACCATAAATACGTACTATATTATTGCAGTGTTTTGAACCCAATTATTTAATGAAATATAAATATAACAAAAATTTAACACTACTACTAGTAGTATAAATTTAAAAAATTATTTATGAAATTAAAATTTAATTATTATACAGGGTTGTAATAAAGTTTCAAGAAATAATACTTATTACACATAGCTACATAGATACTTTAATACATATGTGTCGAGTATATGCAATCAGTTTATCTATAATATTAAAATAACTTAATTTATCATTTACGGCCGGCCAACCTTGTATATTAAGTATTTCGTAGCAGTAATATATACAAATAATATCAATATGAAAAAACGCAATTCTAATAATTACTTAATATAAGGAAAATTGAAATATCATGGTAGTTAATGAATAATTTTAGCAACATATAAGTATTTTAATGCGATCCAAATACTTCCAGGTTGTAACCGGATTATATTGTAACATGATAGTATTAAAAAAATAACCGCGATAATATTATTTGTCAAAAAAGGCAAAATGTGTGGTACTTGATATTATAAAGGAACTGTAATAAGCGTCAAACGTGCTAGCTCTTAAACAAATAGTGTTTGACTTAAACCAACTATGTATTTTTTAAATATTATACAATTTGTTAACATATTCAAAATGTATAATCTGATCTAATAAATAAAACTATGTATATTTATTTAATCCGAAGAATTGTCTATTATAATATTGGTATCAATATCAGTTACATTTTATCTTCATAACATAAAATCATAGTAGAAGAAATTTGAATGCAACAATTTAAAAAGTAGGTTTGATTGATTAGTTTATTATAAACTAGGTAATCGTATAAGCAACACCCAACGAATTGGAACCAACCCAGACTCATTTCAATCTAGCCAAAAAAACTGTCGTAGTTTTTTTACCCTGGATTGAGTCAAAACTTGCTTCGATCTACTACCTGTTAGAGTATTGGTAATTAACTATTTATTAAGACATATCATTTTAAATATAAAAACATGATACGGATCAACCGCACCAAACATCCAGTGGATAAGGGTTAATATATACACAGTAAAAACAAATATTACCAATTCCTATACATAAGAATCAATCGAATCAACAAAAAGTAATTTATTAAGAAAAAAATGCATTTATTATAAAAATAAATCTTCACAGTAATGAAACACATAATTTCAATCATTAAATTCGTGCATAACTATAACATACGGTGTATCATTTAATAGGATGTCAACAACCAGATGCAATTGTTCGACACAATTTAAAATACACAAAAAGGCCTATTTCATTTTATTTATCAGTTATATCAATAACTTACCAGGCGTTGATTCTAGATCTGAATTTAGGTGGGCAATTTTTTCATGTTCCTCAAGATCAATAACCTCTGTGAATATCCGATGGCAAACTAAACAGTGGAAACCATCTTGGTCAATGGAGATAGCCCGCTGTGGTGATCCACTCGAAGAATGGTCAAGCTCCAGATTAATTGCCCGATCTGATAATAGCCTTTTATACATGTCTTCAGCTGTGTTACCATGATTATTAATATTTTGACTTGAAGAGGTCTGACCGGAAAAGTCAAGCTGCATCACTCTCCTGCCACTGTTGGTTGCAGTTGTGCAGCTAGACGCGGATCGTGTGAGAACTGGAAGATGCGACGACACTGAGATAGGGGCTTCTGTTGTGAAAGATGTGGTTTGGTGCGGCGGCTATAAGTTAAAGAGTTGAAGAGATCTTTTATAGAAAAACTAAAAAATGCCAAAATATACTGAACAATTATAGGAGTTATTTTGAAAAATTAAATTTTACTCGAAATATTATTATTCATTTAAAAAGACATATTTATTATACAGATTTCAACTTATTTTGGGATTAACCGTAGCGAACTAATAAATGAAAAATAAACTCACAAAACTAGCATCCAATTGTTTTGAGCTTGGAGCCAATTTTGGCTCGCGAACTGCTCCCCCTATTTGCGAGGTTATCTCACATGAGTCAGTGGTCCATTCAATCACACTTTCGTCCTTGATAGCTGCTTCCCTTGGCTCGCTAGAGGAGACAACTACTTCGACAATCTCAGGTGCCTCTGTTGACCGGGTTGGCAGCGGTAGTTGATTGTGCTGATTAAGAGGACTCCCGATACCACTATCATGATGGTCCAAGTCCACAACAGAATGTATGGGTCGTTGGTGGTGCCTGTTGTTGGTCTCGGTGTCAGACTCCGAGGAATGGTGCTCTATTAAGGGTGACACAGCAGCCCCACAAGTAACAGCGCTGGTGGGAAGATGATGACGCTGCGACATTGTGTGACCATTATTTGATGCTATTGACATACGTGGGTGTTCCATGTGTTGTCTGTGGTGAGCCATAGATATAGTCGTCTACGATGAAAAATACATGTAGGGAAATAGTGGCCGCTGCAGACGTCACAAGCGATAATGTTGAATTAATTTTAAATTGATAAAACAATCAATAAATGAAACAAAATAAGAGGCGTGCAAATCTAAAACCAATAATTTGACATATATAAAACTAGAAATAGCATATAATTAAAGTTTATTAAACGAAGTAATGAAATATGATCTTAACTATGTCAAAATATAACCTAGTAAAGAATAAGGATATTAATCGTAACAGGAACGGCTTATAATAACATCCAAATGAAAACATTAACTGCACAGTTTACTATCGTAAAATATTAACAAGTTTACAAATTATATCCATAAATAAAATATAATTGTTGAATCTTTATGCAACTAAAGCTAGTGTATTATCAATGTATATTATTGAACAAAAATTATAATTCCAGCGTAATTTGTTTTTATGTTGCCAAGATCACCAGATCTGACACCAATTGATTATTTCTTTAGGAGAAATTTACGATAAAAAGTCTACGCCACCAAACCAGCAAGTATCAACGATCTAAAATAGATGATCACAGCGAAAGCTGAAGCAATGCCAATTAGTCTAATTCAAAAAGTCTGCTGATCCGTTATTGGCCGATATGAAGAATGTATATAAGGATGGCCATATTATGGCACAATTTTGAACACCTTCGTTGAACTCAATTATAATATTGTAACCCTACTTGATAACTCAATTTATAATAATGATATACATATTATGAATGTAAATATTTTACAGTTATAAATATATATTAAATGCTTTCAAAAATCGCAAATAATTAAATTTTTAATACACCCTGCACATAAAATGAATCTTAAATACAGCATATGAAATGTTAGCTTACCTTATCAATCTGAACGGTAATCGGTTGCATTCTATTCTTCGAAGCTGAAGGAAGCGACTGTACCACGGGCTCTTCGGACGAATGTGAAACGACAAGACCTGATCTAATGGCAGGAAAGACCCGTGAACAGGCCCCCATAGTATCTAGTGACAAAGTCGATCGTTCACTGACGGTAGCCGTAGTTGAGGGCAGTTGAATTTCATTATGTGGTTCAAGAGGACGCTGTTGAGAACGGTGATTGTGATTATGATTCGTCTGGTGGCGATAAGGAGGATACTGGCCCGATAAATGCGGTGTTTGACCTCGAATTGATGTTGGCGCCATAATACGACTAGAGTTGATACTCAATTGGGATACTTCTACAATACCCACGTTCTATAAAAACAGAAATAATTCATCATAAAAGATATACATTTAGGGTTTGAACGGAATGAATAAGAATGGAATACAAAAATCACCCCAAATCAAGAATCTCTTCAAAAAGATTAATCATTAAATGAATTTTTTAAATTAAAAAATATATAATTTTAATAAATTGAATCTTCCTTAAATGAGAAAATAGATTTTAAAACCTTGTTTGGTTCATTTACAATCCTAATTTACAATCCTAATTTATATTTATTATTTCATATAACCATTTGTAAGTTGCTTCTAGAAACTTAGAGGAGCTCCTAGAATTAGGAGGGTCTTCACGTTCCACCCTGGGCAATGGAACTTTTAAATCACAATTAAATGTTATAAATGGTGGTACTGCAGAATTGCATGGTAAAACACGAGCATCTATTTAGTAAATTAATTTTACAAATGACAAATTGCTTATCATTTTACTTATTAATATTTCGATACTCATAACTTATTGTAAAATTCTAGAAATGGTAACTATAGCGCGTACGAATCATATACCATAAAATATAAATGACTGACTGTAACTGACAGAAACTCACTTCATTTCCCGGATGGTCAGCAAAGATATGCTCTACCAAAAACTCCCAGTGAGTACATTTTACCAGACAGAATGAACACTGATATAAGGCGATTTCTAGTCGTTCTGTGTGATTCACATGACAATGAGTCAAGAAATGCATCATATTTCGAGTAAGCAGGGGACACATTGGACAGTGAAGTGCTAGCACTGCTCCAGGATCAAGGCAATTCGGAAACATATTTAATCTAAAAGTAAAAATAAGATACATAGTGCGTTTTACATATGAAGCAGTTATATGTGTACATAATTATATATGACTACATGGATAGACGAACATGCAGTATAAAGGATTTGTAAAACGAATGAATGTTAATGACTTTGACATTTAATTTTCAAAAACCAGTAACTTAAGTCATGCAATTTAACTCCAAACAACAATGCAATGCTAACTAACACATTCAGTGTCCAGCTAAGTCACTATAAATTTATCAATGTATAATGTATAGATGCAGATATATGATAAATAAGACTTTTTTATCAGTCAACACATCAACCACAAAAAAAGAATAAATGTAGGTATTAGTGGCAATTCTGATTAAAAATTAGTCTTCTAAAAAAAGCAATTTACATAACTGGAACTACTACAGGAATTTAGTTTCAAATAATAAACATTCCCCAATATAGGGAAAGAATATAAATCTAGACACTCTCCATTGAAATCTTTGAACATAATTGTGATCAGATATGATCAACTTGAAGAATTTTAAGAAATTAAATATGTACTAACTAATACCTAACTATATTATAATTCATTTCACAATAAAGTAGTAAAATACACACAATAAAAATGTGTTTAAGCAAAAATAATACAATAATAATGATCATGGACAAAGAAGATTTTGTGCACCAAAAATGTTGGTATATCTGTATGAAATGTGTTTTACTAAAGTACTACTACATACATCTAGTATTACATGAAGTAAATAAAGCTAAAATATATTTAAAAAAACTGAAATATTTTACAAAAAATATAAGAGCAAATTTGAATATAACAATAAGATATAACTAATATAGTTAGTATAGTATAAACATACAGCTTTTAGACACAGTTTCATTTTATTTCAACAAAAATAAAGATACTTTTTATTCTTATAATGTATGGATTAATACTATTCCTATATATTGTATGGATAATACTTAAAACAGAGTAAACCTAGACTTAAAAATATTTATTATTTTACTTATAAAACTAACACAATTTTTAGATTTTCTTTTTAAATTATCAATATATTGTTTATAAATTGCCATTTTCTGTGTTTACAAATATATATACCATTTTTATAAGTTGCCCTTATTTTCTTAATAATAATATCCAATTTTACATTGTAAAAAGAATAAAGAAAATATACATACAAGAAATGGAATTAGTGTGTTATAAAATATAAAATTGGGTAATACTATAAATAATTCAATAATTTTATTTTGAAATTTGTTGAAAAATGTAACATATGTAAAATTTTTATAATTGGACAAGTTGATGACACCTTATAATGATTTAGTAGGTATTCAGATTTTCTTATAGGTTTATTATGTGGCATAATTTTGATAGTTGTGTAATTATATTCCATATCTTAGCTGTGTTTACAATACAATATAAAACTCAATATTTTTATCTGTTACATCTTTATGCTGTTATATTGAGATAAAATGCACACATAACTTCTATACAAATTACAATACATAAATGTTATACATTCTTCATACAAATATATTCAGGCTGATGTTTATGAAACAATTTGATTTTTATAAATTATTTTATCTTATTATTATTATAAAGTTAATTAGAAATAAATCTTTTGGATAAAATATCAATACATTTAAATTATAGACTTGTATTTAAATTGAAAAATAATTATGAAGATTTTATGTTAGATTGTTAGATTCAGATTCAATAAAATAATAATCTATATATATAAAATATTGTTTGAAGGAAAATGCATGAATATAAACAATTGTCCAACTTTTGTAAGAATGAAATAAAAGCTATGCTATGAAATACAGATATATATAATAATATCTACCAATTTATACCTATAATAAAAATATTTATAATAATATGTAGTATTTATCCTTTATAAATAGTGATGATGGTATGGTCTGTCTATATTTCTATAGAAATGTAATAACTATTGCCTATATCTTTTATGATAAATAGCTGTTAAAGTAAAATTTGTATGCACTATAATTGTAATCTAGGGAAAAGGTATGAGAATAGTCTTTGTTAAAATTATAGCTGTTTTTCACAAAAATTAAAAATTCTTAATGCTGCTATAAAGAATTGGTTAATTATAATAGGTATATACACCCTCGCCAGAAAGTAATGCCGCACCCTACAATTTTTATATTTCTGGTTTTTTTATGGAATTTTCTGCTAAATATAACAACTGTAGGATATTTAATTTAATGTATGTTTTTTGCAATACTTTAGAACATTTTACTGATCAATTGATATGTGGTGGCCCTGAAGAGGGCCATTGTCGCGTTCTCAATGAGGAAAAGGGGTTTTGGGCATTAATAGTGGGTTGGACCACCACTGGCTCGGATGACTTCTGCAACTCGCCTTGGCATAGAAGAGATCAAATTTGTGATGGTTTCGGCTGGGATGCATTGCCACACATCTTGAACAGCAGCCCAGAGTTCATCAAAACCATGGATTTCCCTCTTATCGACCTCTCTTTGAAGG
>JAYRBW010024796.1:0-12489 GCA_036023295.1 Invenusta paracnida
CATGAGTACCCCAACAGTTTCACCGATGGAAGTATAGTTGCAGTCAAGGAAGCTGTTGTACACCCAATGAAATACATGAGTACCCCAACAGTTTCACCGATGGAAGTATAGTTGCAGTCAAGGAAGCTGTTGTACACCCAATGAAATACATGAGTACCCCAACAGTTTCACCGATGGAAGTATAGTTGCAGTCAAGGAAGCTGTTGTACACCCAATGAAATACATAAGTACCCCACAGTTTCAACGATGGAAGCTAGTTTTATAAATATCTATATTTCGGATTTGAAGGCATGAAGGATTGGAAGAAAGTCTTGTTTAACTAGTCAATAGTGTAAAATGGATATATATGTATATATCTATTTTATGTATTTTTTCTAATATTTTATGTATTAAGGCTAGTTTATAGTGTTTAGCATTGCTATTGACTACCAATAAATAAGTTTCTCTCTTGGCTTGCTAACAAAATCAATTTTTTATAATTACTGCTCTCTGCTACTAAGCGATTTGCACTACACACTAATAATCTATTGTGTCGGGGAACCCTGACTTTAAAGGCTTTATTTAGACAGTAAGGAATAGCTCCTTTTGTTTGTCATAAATCATCCGTAAAGTTATTAATTATAATTTAGATTGTTCTATTTTTCCTCTGCTTCCAAACGGAGAGCATTATTTTCTGTGAGAAAAATAACTGTCACCATTTGTAATGTGCAGTAACCTGCTTAACCTATGTATGTAAGTATGTAAGTATTATTTTAACAATTTATTGCTCTTTTTTCTTATCGACGTACTTTTGCGTACTATAATATAGGTCCCATAAAAATACAAATCGTTTGTGGTTATAACTGAAAGAATTATATACAGCAAACAGTTTTGAATTGATTTCAATTTATATTACAATTAGTAACAACTTAAGGTAATTTTGAAAAATGTCATTGATTATAGAAATATTGTTAGACATGTAATATTACTTGTTGAATAATATTAGCTTAATGTGTTTGCAGGTTGCAAACATTTGTTCACAAACTGAGGTAATAATTAAACGTTTTCTTATTCACTTTCTTCATATACAAATGTATAAAGTATCATATTATCTGTTATAGTGATACTCTTTGCAAATTAAGTAGGATTCACATTTGTATTCACTGATTACACATTTGTTTTTTGTGACTTATTTTTTTGTTAAATATAATAAACAAAAATTCTCTCTAAAATTATTAATTAGTAGTATATTTGTTTTATTAGTTATAATATTTAAATAGTTTAATTCTCCTTCGGGTGTTTTTACTTGAGTACTACATAGTTTACTGTATTATAACAGTATTGTTATTAATTTATCTCTGTTTAAGGCCGAAAACTCGAAGAAGGAATCTATTTTGATATTTTTGATTTGATTTAAATTTTACCGGAGAGAATTTTTGATTATTTTATGTTATAAATTAACCTCCAAAAAGGATTTAAATTCATCAAGAAGTATTTTTCATTACGTTTATTGTTCTGATTTGTTAGTTGAAGTTTTATTTAAACAATATTATGACAGAGTTTTCTTCAATAATTTAATTTCATGTTAAGTTTGGAGAAGATAAGTCATATAACTAAGCTTGACATGAGAGAAATAATTCAAATAGGTTCTCAGGTATTTATGAGAAGTTTCCATTCAAACTTATACAAGAGAGTCAAGTCGACGCGATTAAAATGACTTCTCTTCGTGATTTCATAAATTAGTTTTGTAATCAAGGTGTTTTTAAAATTAAAATAATACTTATCTTCTTGAATTTTGATATTTATTAATATTGCTGAGAATATGTTTTTAATATTATCCACAAAACAATATGTACATATCTTTTAATAAGGCTTTGTCAAAAACTGGAAGTTTTTCGCGGAATGCATAGGAAATATATATCGATAAGATAGAAGAATAAATAGTAATCCTCTAAACTGTTTACAGTAATAATAATACATTTATCAGTATGTTCTGATTTGACTATTAATTCGTGATCTCTTTCTTTCATCAAATTCATGTTATGCCTTTCATCGTAGTGAACAAATGTTGTCTTTGTTTCCTACATTTTCAAAGACAGAAATACACACAAATTTGATACATTATTTTCTTTTAGACTAACGTTTGCGCATCCGTTCGTATAGACTATTTCTTTTTGCAACTAATGAATTATACTTCTTTTTCTGGACAAATTTGAACCTTTTTGTCATCTTATCTTTCTCATCTTTAAACGTCTATTCGTGTTTTGTGATATGACGGTTTTTCAGGCCAACATGTCATCTTCTGGCACATGAGTTGTTTGAAATTATATTAATCACTACAGATAATATTGTAATAATGCATACGTATTATATTTAATAGACATACCTGCAAGATATATCTTTTAGCAACGTTTCTCCTTATAACATCGAAGTGTCATTTGTGATGATTTAACGTGAGAATTATGCAAGAGTGTATTGAAGAATGTAAATAATAAACAGAAACCGATAAAGTTTGAGATTGTAATTGAGTATGTGACCTTATTAAATAGTTTAAGTGATTAAAATTATGACTAAATATAGCTACTTCTGACTTAGTTATTATTTTATGTATAAATGTGTATAATTATGTAAATACACTGACTGTTTATTCATTTCTATAAAGCAACACTAATCCTTTAACACCACATATAATCTATCCGAGCTATCCCGGATGGTTGCGACCATATCTATCCATAGCAACCATATCTTAGCAACTTTAACGACCATACTATCCATAGCAACCATATCTTAGCAACTCTAGAAACCACATCTTAGCAGCCATATCTATCCATAGCAACCATATCTTAGCGAGCATATATATCCATAGGAATGGGGTCCTTTGGGGTCAAGTAATCGTAATTATCGATTCCAGAGTTTCAAGGTCATTGGTTGCATGGTTATCGAGATATTGCCATTTGAAATATATACTTTCTATTCTATTTAAGTATTTAGTTTATTTCTATGATGATGTAATAACTTGTGTGACGTGTTGTTCTTGCGTAAGTCTATTTTGAACATATTTTAATTCATCTCTAAGTTGATTGACTTATGAAGTTGTGGTGAAGGCCATCTCACACAAGTATTTCACAATTTCAGGTAGAAAATCAAAAGATAGAGGAACCAGATGGCATGGAACGAGATTTCCACGGGCGAACCTGGCTTCATTGGGCCGTTAAAAGGACGGAACCTGTTCTGTGTCTCAAGGTAAGCTCTTTCTAGAATTTAAGTACCGGTAGAGCGAACAGCTAATTCCAAGTTCATCCTTTATTCTTGTGACATAGTATTATCATGTCTATCGGCTTATCTTCCTGATTGTAAATACCCAGCATATACTAAAATAGATGTCTCTGATTTCAGCTGTATTCACACTTTTTTGTATTTTTATAATGTAAGTAAATCATCTTTTCGATAATTTACCGTGTTCTTTTAAAATTAATTAATTGTGCTCCAGGAAAACTTACCGTTAATTCCCCTTTCTATTTGAAGTTTTGTGTTCATTTGCAATTATAAAGTTCATTTTATACACTAAACTATACATTACATTCTATACATTACATTCTATACATTGCGTTGCATTAGTTGGTGCAAATTTGTATCTAACAAATTCCTTAAACATCTTAATCATTAAGAAAATTTACGACGATGAACACTGATGAACACTGACAAGTGTATTTTGTAATAAGTGAATACACCTTGAGAAACAGAAGTTGAAGGCATCTGACAATCATGTTTTTCTGCTCCATTGTCGATCCAAGAAGTCTGAAAATATTCCAATGTTTGCAAATGTAAACCAGTGTATTTCTTTACTATCGTGCACATGTATAAACGTATATTCTAGTAGAAAAGATAGATAAACACGAAGTCAGAAAAAAGGAAAGATGACATTTATAAAATAGTTTTGAAACTATAAAAGTGAGAAGCAGATAAATGTACAACAAGGATGGATGTAAAAAAAGAACAAGCGATAAACAGCGAGTGAAGGTAATATATAAGTAGAACAGGAATGTGGATATATCTTCACTTTGAGCTAAGTTGGAGAGCCATACTGTTTTGAAGTACGGAATGCCGTCTGTTGAATTTGGGGTACTCAAAATAAACATTTTCCACTTCGTCTGAATTATTGAAGAATTAATGTGTGCAAAGGATGACTCTTGATGGCTTCAGCAGCTTTGAAGAATTTGAGGAACAATCTTCGGCTTGATGCGTTCTGAAATTCTTAGTGCAGATGCATTTATCACGCACTAAGACAATGCATACTATTTTCAAAATATATATATTTAATTTTACTTTTAAGCTTAACTTATACGTTGTATAATTATGTTAGTTATTATGCTTAAATATATCATTTAAACCTTATCTTTATTATGTTGTGTTGTTTGTTTTTATTCATTTTTATATATTTTTGGGTGTTATTATGGTATTTTTAAGTGCTTTGTAGATCACATATGCATAATATACTCTTGTTCTTTAATTGTTGAACATAGTATACACTATTACTCCACTTAAAAGGAAGGTTCTGAATATACTGCTTTTGTAGAATTAAAAATAACTAATTGCATATCATTCTCGATTGATGTTGCACATTTAAGGTCGTTTACTTGAATTCTGCACAGTACATATTCTTCAGGAGTAATCAGCTATTGTCAGAGGTTCTTGACACTGTCGTTACTAAAGGTATGTTGACAACTTATACAACTTGCTATGTGCTACTGAGTACAATGTGTAGGGTGTCGTCTAGCTTGGGCCTTCCCCAATATCACTCGTAGGTATTTCTGGCTGTATTGACGTCAAAGAGAGTAGTTGATATAATTCTACGAAGCTGAGTTCACTATTATAATACAATTGAGTATGCATCAGAAATATAGTAATTGGCTATGCTCGTAATACTATAATTATCTTTCGTTTTAAACAATTGACACAATACGGTTACCTGTTTTTAGTTTAGTTTGTATTCCTTGGTACACTTTAGTTTTTCGACAGTAGAATTAATTGCCTTATTTACTTGAACGTAATGAGTTTCTAAATATGTTTTAAGGAATATCTTATATGGTATAGTTATCCTTGAAAATAATGCAAAGAATTAAATTAAAAGAGACAACATTTTTAAATGGTTTTCTTTCTAAATTTGGGATTTTCCTGAATTAAATAATTTGTTATTGAAATGGAATATTTTTCTCGTAGAGCAATAGTTTTCTAGTAATCGTTTACTGAGCTTTCATATTTGAGGATTTTTAAGCTTCTTATTTAACGATTGAAGTGCATATGTGATTGATATATTAATGCATAAGCATTTATGTGATATTTTATGCTTATGATATATTATGTGACAGTAATGCTATCACTCATTTCTAAATATATTTTAAACAAATGGACTATGATTTAATTAGTAATATGAATTATATATTCTATTATACATTGGTCGATAGAGTCAGAAATAAGAACACTTATACAAAGGTGGTCTGATTGTTTCGAAAGCAATCGTGAATTTGGAGAACTGGTAGGCTGCTGGTGTTATGGCGCGAAATATATTAAAAACTTTCTGTATAAAAGGTGTCCACATATTACTAAATTAGCTTGAAATATCGTGCTAAACTTTCACACAGAATAACTTATAAGGTCTTCCTCTGTAATTGTTAAGACAGTCCAATATTTATGAGATCCTTTTAAACCCCTCGCTACCGGTCGTCTAGTTAGCCATTATTGAATCTGGGATGTAGAAAAGTTTCTAATTAGATATGTCATGGATCATTAATTCTAATTACTGCCATAAAAGTGTAGGTTACATATATTAAGAGTTGATTTTAAAGGTTTTGAAGAAATGTTTCTAAACTATACGTTAATTTTAAAAACATATATGTTGCAATAATTGCAGTTAAAATTGCATCTTTTAGAAAATGAATTCGTCTTTAAATAGTTACCACTATTTACTAAATCATACCTCTATAAACGGAATAATTAATGCATTCTACTCAGTTTATTCTCAAAGTGTTACATCATGTATTACACAAGTTGAAGATCAGCTATTCCGTTATAATTGTAATTAAAGATAAATTGCTGCATTATATACCTACTTACTGAAGAAATTTTTATAAACTCCGATTAACTTGAATTAATGGAATTACTCAGGATTTAAAGAATATCTAAATGTTTATTATTTTGTACTTCTCATAAACACCCGTATTTTTGTGTGTCTATATATTAACCTTAAACACTAATTATCATTTTAAACTCTCTTTTCACAATATCTTTACTCACATATCTTTTGGTTCATATAATAATATGAGAGAGTAATGTTAATATATTCAAATAATCATAGCTTGCATCATATTGCTTGTATTTATTATATATTATATTCAAACTTCTAAAGTAAATCTTTCAAAGCTTAACCTAGTTTGATTTACTATTTGCAACGCTATAAAGTAAGAATATTTACATATTATAGATGATATATATGCGTGCTTTTTTACTCTTTACATAATATGTATCATTGCAATTCTATTAAAGTCTAATGGGATTCACATATTAAGTATCTTTCTCTTTAGTGCAGAAGTTATGTTATATTCTTGGGAGCATATTCAATATCAAAGCTAATTATTGACAAATTATCGACTAATGTATACATCTTAGTAACATATTGCGCCAAAAGATATGTGACAATAATCTAAAGTTAATTGTACATATCTCTTTTTTTGTTAATGCTTCATAAAAGTTAATTATTACTTTGCTAATTTTGAGGCTTTATTACCTAGTAAGAGAAAGTTTGCTTATGTAATAACATTTCTTTCAATTTCTAGATTTTTACAAATGTTATACGGGACGAATATTGTTATAATATCAAAATTAATTTTGTTTTTATATACTTGTAAATTTGATAAATATACACCGATTGAACATTTACATATCTTAAATACCAATTTGAATTTGACTTTGACATTGGCACAAACAATATCAGCCATGAATAGTCATTTTTGTTTTTGAATTAATTACATTTTCTTTATTTAATAATTACCACAGAGTACACATAGAGAAACGACTCATGTGTTTTGAATGTATACATTTTTAAAATATATATTAAAATTCATCGAATCAATTGTAGATTTCATTTCTTATATCTATTTGTAATTTTAACGAAAACAAAAAATAATAATTTTTGTACTACTGCATGGCTACCCCTGCTTGTGAGTAGTATAATGATAATAAATATTGGTTTTATGCATAACTAAATAGATAAAATAGAAACAATATATTTATTAATGATACAAGCATAGACAATTGAAATATATATATCCAAGCATATTAGTACTTTTTAATAACAATAAAAGTATATATATGTACAGGTTTGAAAGTTAATATACAAATACAAATTTGAATATGATGAAATAAGAATATATGTATAACAAAAAAATATATTCTTATTTTTGTTATGAAAATATATAAATTACCTGTACGCTACTGTTTTACATTTGGAAAAACTAAACTTTAAGATTTTTAGTAATTACTACAGCCACAAACGGAAAAAAGGGCCGAAGCCAGGCATGAGGCAGACATTGCTTTATGCAATGTGACGCCTTTTAAAATATAATGTGCAACTACCATAGGCACCTAATCACCCCTGACTCTTAATTTCTAAAGAGCGCTTCTGGGGGGTGGTGAACGGAGTAGTCGGAGTTGAAATGTTTAACAATATCACACAAAAGTAAACAAATGGTTCCTGAAAAGGCGCTGGTGCCTTTTTTATTTTGCCTCGTCGGATTTGAAATTCTGGCTACGGGCCTGCACTTCCTGGCATTTTCTTGGCATTATCAATGCCTACAAATTTGCCAGGGTAGACATGAATGGCAGCCGTCAATGTCAACAAAATCACAATAATTGTAATTTATTTCTTAATTATCGTGTAATATATTGATTATTGTATTATTAATTAATTATAAAATGATACTTGTTAAGTATATAAATACTTATATTAGTTGTAGTTAACTAATTACTTTTAAAATATATATATTATTTATTGTGGAGTCAAAATCCATACCAACGCCCTTAGAGTCATTTCTCTATGTGTATTCTATGGTGCTTCGGTTGTAGTCTATTATAATGGTGATAATTATAAAGAGTATAATACTCTATTTTAATGAAACATACATATTGTATCGTAAATCATCTTATTTTTTGACGAGATTGAATAAAAATTAAAAACTCAACTGTTATAATCGACAACAATAATGTTACTATTAATTCGATTACAAACAGCGATATAAAAACATTTTTGATACTCTTTCCAATTATTACTGTGGTTGGTTTACTGGGAAACTCACTCTCTTTTTTAGTTTTTACTCGAAGAAAAATGCGAACAATTCCCACAAGTATCTGTTACTCTGTATTGGCTGTCACTGATTCAAGTTTACTTCTTTCTGCAACACTTTTGTATTTCATACGTGATTACTTTCACATCAACATCTGGACTATCAACTCATTTTCATGCAAGTTCATGACTTATATTGGCTTTATTTCGGCTACTTCTTCTGTTTGGATTCTCTGCGTGGTTACAATTCAACGGTTTCAAATTGTGGCCTTCCCCTTTCTGGCTAAAATATTTGTCACAGTAAGGCGCACAATTGTTACTCTTTTAATTACCTGTGCAGCAATTATCTGTGCTTAAATTCCAGTTGCTATTTATGTATCAATTTTAGAAATTCCTGCCACTGGGAAATTCTGTCGTGTTGATCTAAATTTTAAATTCTGGGCTATATTTTCTTGGTTTAAATCTTCAATTCGTGTCTTCATACCTATGTGTCTGCAGATAGTTTTGAGCACCAGCATTTTAATTACTCTACATCGTGCGCTAACAAAAAGAAATAGCATGGTTGCACGGCAGACTCGGAGTGATAATGAGTCAAATAAAATGCTGAAAATGGTTTTGATAAACAATGGCTTTTTCATTATAAATTATCTACCCATGACAATACTTGTAACTTATCAAGTTAGCAAAAAATTGGATTTTATTGGATCAGTTTATTACTTAATACTGTATGAGGTTGCTTTCATTTTTGTAAACTTTTCTCATATGGCAAAATTTTTCCTATATTTCGCATTTGGAGAAAAATTTCGAAAAGTTTTCCGAAATATGTTTTCTTGTTGACTTTTCTTGAGTCAAGTTTTTGAACGAAGTTAGATTTGGACGGTTTTTAATGACCTAATTTGTATTAATGAAACCTATTTAAAATATTTCCCGAAACAACAACAGCCTACTTTCTTCGTATTTTGTCGTCGTTTATTATTGTTGATCGTTGTGGACTACATTATTACTGTTGATATTCTTAATGTAATATATTTATCAAAGCGTTGTTTTTATTTATTCCCAAAACAAAAGTACGTTATATTTGTTATTGTTGTGTTACTTTTTCATAACATAACTGTTCATTCATTTACCTAACTGTAGAAGTATTCATGCACAAAATGTCTAAATTTGTAACGTAATAATGGACAATATTTGTTATTTGTTGGAATGTATGTTATTATTGATCATCCTGGACTACATTATTCATGTTGATATGCTTATTGAAATATATTTATCAAAGCATTGTTTTCAATTATTCTCAAAACAAAACGTTATATTTGTTGTTTTTGGGTTACTTTTTTAGTTTAAGTATATAACTGTAAAAGTATTACATGCACACAATGTAATATTTTATAACATAATACGGACAATATTTGTTACATTTTGGAATGTATGTTATTATATTACTACTGTTGAGAATAAATGTAATCAGTATTCTGAAGTTTACACCAAGTGTACTCGTATATCAATGTATCAATGAATATATATATGTATATATTTAGACATTTATTTAGTGAATTTTATTTAAAATATTAATACTAGATAATATCATAATACAAATTTAAATTTGAGAGCATACACAATTTCTAAAATTAATAGTTCTAAAGTTTACATCAAGTGCAGATGTGTGTATATATGTATGTATATAACGATATAAGCTATAATAGTGATGTTTTGTTTAAAGTATTCACATAAGATCTATGTAATATGAATTAAAAATTGAGTGCATATGTAATTAATTTACAAATTAATTTACATAATTAAATTACAAATAACTATTTATAGTAGTCCATAATTTTTTAAATATATACATACACATACATTTATTGAATTACTTAAATCTTACGATTATAGCACAAAGGACTACTATTATGTAATATAATGTGCTAGTTTAAATACAATGTTTTAATAATACAGACACAAAAAAATACAGATAAGCTTACATTAACCAAACATAGCACTAAGTTTCCAATATGTATCTTACACTCATCTAAATAAATATAATTAGTGATAAAACGTTTGCATTAATATAATGTCCATAAGACAAGCCACGTAAAAGTAAAATTGTTAAACAGTTATTACTGTAAATTATAATGTAAATTAGACAAAAGTAAGTCATAACAAGGGCAGAAAAAAGTACAAATATAAGCCGAGAGATAAACACGACACACATTTTGCAATGAATAAAATTAGACAAAAGAAACAAGGAGAACAGATTAGAAAGATCAAGGAGATGAAAATATTGTAAAAGTAGTATACAGCTGTTTTATATGTTTGATTCTTGAATATGATTTGTATGGACGATATTCCTACTTGGTATTATGTAATAATAGCTTCCGACATGTGTTTAATATTTCTATTACTTATTATGCTTCTATATATTTTAATATTCAACCATCAATAATAAATACAGTGCTTGTATATTGCTTGTATACGTTTTCTTGATTAAATAAAGACGGGTGACATAATAAATGCGTCGATGTCAATTAGAGACGTCTGGAGATTTGAATTTTAAAATATTGTATTTCGTCAGACCAAATGTTCACAAGGCTATATAAAATGCGTGCAAGCAAAACTAAATATTCACACAATTATTATATAAAGCGTTTAGAGATTATAATGTTAACTCAAAGTTGATATTTGTATATTGTGGCATTTTAAATTAAAGCCTTCTGTTTATGATATATATAATTACATATAAAATTAAAAACAATTATCCATTATGCAAACTATATACTATGTTCCTGTCATGTGCGTAAACTAATTAATAAAGATAAAAACATACTAAATTGAATCCATTAGAGCGTAATACTTTCAGGCTAGTAGTAGCATAAATACACCGACAACTTCGATATATAGATATATATTACTAATAATTTATTATCCTATATAAAAATTTAAATACATATACTATTTAAAAAATAATATTGTAGGTATATAAAATGGTTAACATTGCTTGAGCGTAATTTATTTTGAACATATAGGTATATTAAATATTGAAAAGTTACCTTTATGTTGCTGAGATGTATAAGGTAAACTTGATGATATTTGCTAAAGCTATCAACTATAAATACTATTTTCATTTATTTTCTATAATTAATAGTTAACCTTCTAATTACCGTGGGGTCGCTAGCGACCCCAGAACACATTTCTTTTTTCTATAGCTTTGCGTAAAATGCTTTTCTGAAACCAAAAGATCCATGGTAAAAAATCTACATATGTTTCCTTTATATAGCAGTAAAAAAATTTTAAGTTGCTCTCATAATATAAAATTTATGAGCTATTAAAAAAATGCAACGTTACGTACCAATGGGGTCGCTAGCGACCCCAATCCTGATTAATTTCATTTATTTTAATCTTGCGAGCTCGCACAAGTAGCCATATAATTGTTATACTTGGAATAATTGTATGTGACAAATATATAAGATATATTGAAATCGATCATAATTTAATGCATACACTGCATCCTGATTGGCTTATTCCTAGAATATTCGAAATTTCAATAAATACCTTGCTTAGATATGATAATACAGAGATAGCGATCTCAATATAAAGCAATTGGAAATTCCAGTAAATATGTGTACAATTAGTTATGATATAAGTGACTGTTTGTACGTACATATAAACATCTAAAGTTGCACATTGAAAATCTCGCATTAATAATTCACAACATGCCTAAACGGTATACTGCAAAGGAAGCCTTACATTCTATACTCTAAAAAAGCGATGATGAGTTCAAAATAGATACTGAAGAAGAGGAAATCGCCGACGTAAGTGACGAAAAAGAGGAGGATATTCTTCTGAAGGAGCATGAAGAAAAGCATGACAGTTCTTCCGAGAGTGACGAAGTTGATGAACCACCGGAGGCCGCTGCTGCAGCAATTCCTGTTGCCCAGCTTACTTCGAAGGATGGCAAGATCTGGAGTGATTACCCTGGGCTTGATCCACGAGGTAGACCTGCGCGAGCCAACATACTCAGAGAAGCCGCTGGACCAATTCGTCGTGCCAGGGAGCAGGCAGATACCCCTGTAGGCGCCTTTTCCTGTTTTTTTACCAATGAAATTTTAAACATTGTCGTACAGTGTACAAACGAGGAAGGGAGTCGGGTTTACCTGGAGAATTGGAACCCTATTGAC
>JAYRBW010024807.1:0-12489 GCA_036023295.1 Invenusta paracnida
GATTAATTGTGAATGTATTATAAATATATTCTAACTAGTGTTGTAATATACCTTTTTTATATGCTGTCAATACTAATAGTACTACTAGTACTACTAGTACTTAGTAGTAGTATACTATAAGTATTACAGTACTGTGTCTATAGACATAGTTGCTAGTATTTAGACTTAGTCACTATAAAGAATAAAAATTCTTAATAATTAATTCTTAAAAATTCAACAATTATTATTCTTTTTAATATGTAAATTGTAATAATAAAAAAAATGAATTTACTACTACTAGTACTAGGTTGAATATTAGGAATAATTTACAATTAGACAAAATAAAGTTCTATTCTCCAGCAGTTTGAACTGTTGAATCCAATGGTGGACCACCCTGTATAATATAGATATTTTTATCATTTTGTATATTTTATTATAGGTAGGTATAATATATTACAGTGCATACCAAAACTAACAAATACTAACAATTATATACATGCTTATTTTCTATTTATGCTTCTGTTTGAATTGAGGTATGTATAACAGTGCATTAATACCAATGTACAGTCAAATCTGGACAACTCAAATTTCCAGCTAATTCAAATAATATTTGAGACACAAAACCTTTTAATGAATATACATATTAAAATGTTTGTTTTACTTGAATCTGCACAAGTTGAACTTCCTGCTATCTCAAACATTATAAAGTCCCCAATTGTCATGATTTTCATATTACTTGAACTTTCATATCTAAAGTATTCAGTTTCCACTTACTAATTTTCACAGCAATTCTAATTCTCAATCTAGGCACAGTTTACTTTAATATGTATGCATGCAACAGGCTGTCAGTAGACTGGTTACATATGTCAGCAATTGATACTGATTCACACTCACCAGATTAATTATGTATGTAGCCAATGAGGTACAGGGGTGTCCTAAAATAACCATTAAAAAAGGTTACCCAATTAATAAGAACCCACTAAAATAACATTACTGTGAGTACTTACATATTTGTAGTTTTTTTTTGTAAAAATTTGTTTCTAAATAAACTTAATTTCCAGATAACTTGAACTTTTTCCTTAGTCCCTGAAGATTTGACTTATGCAGATTTTACTGTATAAGCTAAACTATAAGCTAATAGCATTGCAACTCACAAATAAATCAAAGCTATACAACTTTCAGACTATTATAACTTCTTAATGAAAGAGTTGTGTTCTAAAAATAGCATACTATAATTCCTTCTAATTCAGTGTAATTTAAGTTTCAATGTAATGAAATAATTCTCCTCTCACCATCAGTTATAGTAAACTAAAATAAAAACCATTGTTCAATGACAATTGGTTTTTTGTATTTATATTTACACTGCAAAAATCAATTAATTTGGTTGCAAAATAAAGTATCTACCTATCTTGGATCCATCTAAGACCCAAGTAGCTTGGTTGAGAGACTTGTAAAGAAGAGGAACTAATAATTGAATATTTGATTGTAAAAATAAAATAAACCTTTAAATAGTAAACTTGAAAATTAAGGTCATTCAATAAACAGTTTAGTAAAAGCAGAATTGCTAAATTGAATTAAAACAATTTTATGTAGTTTTTTGTATTTAATAAAGGCTTATTTTTTAATTAAAAAACGAGTACTAAATCTTTCTTAAACTCCAATAAATCATTAATAGTATGGTATTAAACTCAAGTTCATTGAGTAAAACTATTGAATTTGTTTTCAACTCCACTATTCAACTTCATGATTTCCACTAAAATCATTATTAAACTCATGTAGATTAAAAGTGAATATGTTTTAAAACATTTCTAGCTTTCATTTAATGTAAAAAGCCCCATTAAATGGTTCTATTATTGGACTCGATTTTGTTGTTATGAAACTTTATTTTTAGGGTAAATATTTTAAATATGTAATTGTTTTTACCTTGTAAAAAATGATACTGTTAGTAATTGTGTAACTAATCCTGTTTGATTAACAAATATTTAGATCACTTTATAGTCTTTTAATAGCACTAACTTTGCTTATAAATATCAGATTCAGAGCTCTATATTTATAGATTATATATTTTTATATAACAAAAATATGGCTTGTACAATTTTCAATAAATTTAGATTTGGTATAGTTTTGTATATAAAGCTGATTTATATATTGTATGGCAAGTACTTCATATTAAATTTTCAAATTCGTTTTAATAATGAAATGTAGGCATATTTTTTCAAAGTATCATTGTATTTCATTTCTCATTAAATATTTCTTATTGACTTTTTTGCAGAATACAAGCAATTTCGATTTATCATCAATCAGTCGACCCGTAAAAGAGGTACATATTCATATTATTTTTTTATGAAACATAATGCAATTTCAATCTGAAATATTTACAATGTAATTAGTTTTATTTAGCCATTTGGGAGAATGTATTCATTTTCAATAGCGATAAAAACTCTGTTTTTATTATCTCAACTTCATAGCATCATTTACTAATATTGATAACTACATATATTCTTATTTCACCCTCTGTTGCACACCCAGGCTCTTATTAGTGAGTGTGTACGAATCCTGGAAAATGGTGCTACCACTCCTGAATCGTCTGTGAAGAGTTGCCTTCTTTGCATTCGCATTCTAACTCGTGACAAGGCGAACATTGATATTCTAGCACAGGAGCCTGTAATCCAACTTCTTCTTGAGCACTCCAAGATTATTTCCTATGCTGCTCAGAAAGCCAGCTGTGTCGTGGCAATTGTTGACTGTGATGCAGAGATTGTAATCGAAGGACTCAAGTGTCTCTGTAATCTCATGTTCAATTGTACCAGCGCTGTTAAAACTGTTTGGTAGGTTGTATGGTCCTCTTCTCTGTGTGTAAAAACTACTTTTCTGAAGGGAAAATTGATATAGTTTTTTTTACTATTTCCATTTTATTTGGTTTTCAAGCTCACTCAATTGCGTGAAAGGGATTGTCAATCGTATAAAGACTTATGATGATCCCAGCTTGGACTATCATATTAAAGTAAGTTGTTGTGCAATGTTTATAATTAAATACATGGATTAATTATATATAATATTATATATCAGTATTTGTGTCATAAGACATACAAACTATTTTTTAATCGTAATTTCTTAAGTAATAGTTTTTAAACGTATTTTTCTCATGTGTAATTTAAGTATAAATTATTAGTGCATACATATTAATAGTACATATATTTTAAAAGTGTTTAAAATAAAGTTTGATCTTAAATTACGAATGAATTTTGCTTTTAATTTTAAAATAAATAGATAAGAACGTTTAATTTTGGTGTATTTAAAAATGCTTAAAACTACCGTAAACTGAAGGTTTGGCCCTATAAACTTTTAATAAAAAATTGCGAGTCTGCCATCCAGATATATATATATCAATATTTTAGTTTGCGTTGTCCTATACACGTCTTTTAGATAATGTTTTCCTCGATTTAAATATTATATGTATTATAAGTTACTGTAAAATTCGTAATTTTGACATTTTATATGTAATACATATAGTTTACATATGTATACATATAAAGGGTGACCTGTGAATCAGGAACCATAGGAAAAAGGAAATTTTGAACCATGTTAGTTGAAGTCAAATTCTGATAGCTGTATCTACTTACAGCTTATTGGTGAACTTGGTCATTTAAAGTTAATGCGTAATAAGGGAATTCAGGTAAATCCTTGCAGACATCATTCGTATGACTGTATATGGCCCAACATTTATATACCTATGTATATATATATAATATATCTGTAATTCCATTTTTACAGATTTTTAAATTTCTCGTCATTTATTAAATTCAAACTGTAATCGCACGATATAGTAATCATCCAATCAGAATACAATAATCTGACCAATAGATTCTACAAGGGAATGGAACCTCCATTTGTTAATTAGTTTGCTAACTAGAGAAAAGGTTTATGTATGTACCTTAATTCAATTTTTTTGTTATGCATTATTGGTTTTATTTGAAACAATTGATTATTTAAATAAAGATGAATTTATAACAATTCTAAATCTGATTATGGAAATAACTATGCTATAAGCAATGTTGATTTAGTTTTTAAATTTAACATATTTCATAGATATAACAATAACTTATTTATAGACAAGATGCATTTAAAACATATCTAGATTTGATTATGGAAATGACTATACTTGTATTAGTACGTGTCACATTGTATATATTATAATTATCAAGCGAATTAATTATTTAATTATATTGCAACATTCATGACTCATTCCTATTTTTGCATATTTCAGTTTTACGATATGAGAGTGATGTTTCTTATTTCCGCCCTATCGTCTGAACCACGGTAATCTTATCTGTTAATTCCAGTCTACCTGCATAAATACATTCAATATTATGTATAATGATCTTATTTTTAATTATTGGAAATGTATGTGCTATTCTTGCAACACCATGATGCTTGTAGATTACTTTATTATTATAATCTTGCAGCTGAGAAGGTTAATTCAAGTGAAGAGAGACGGATTAAATGACCTCAAATCTGAAAGTATAACTTGTATCTTGATCAAAAATGGATTGAAAGTTAAAACAGTTCTAGATTATACCACATAATTTCTAATTTGTTATGAATTGTGTAAATTCAGTAATTTGATATGACTACTGACACTTCGGCAGTAATGTGTTAAGTTTTAATAAATGTACTTTCAAAGTATTATTTAATTTAACTAGATAACGTCAAAGCTAAAAATTCTCATTGTCTATATTTGCTTTTAAAATGGTTTAAAGGTATATTATGCTTATCGAAGGATAAATAATACACCAGTATCCAAACATCTTATAATAACTTTACAATTGTTTGCGATGCTACTTTACATGTTGACCTTGAAGTTCCTCTACTTGATATGCGAACTTTTTCTCACATTTTCCATCCTTTTCTGAAATTCTTCCATAAAAAAGTTGGTCTTTGAAAGTTGTGTGTTTCTGAAGATCGACACTTTTCATTGTTTACTTCTGCTCAGTTCCTGTGATAACGATTATTTCACTCATTTTACCGCAATGACCCTCACAAAATCCTATAATCGTCGTATTGCTGTGTTTGTCCAACACAACATGACTTTCTGATACTTTAGAACTACATATTCTTCTCATTAATAAGTTTTATTGTCACCAATAATTATAGTTCTTGTATTAAAACTGATTTATCTGTTTTTAAAAGTGAACCGTCAAAATAAGCCAACAACAAGAAAAAAATCGTTTATGGGAAATGTGAGCAAACACAGCAGATTTGTTACTTGATTTTTGGTACAAGCTTGAGCAATGATAAGTCCAATATCATACCAAAATGTATACAAGGTAACAATAGACATTTTCAATCTTAATTTGTAGCTTGTAGGCATGTTTAATTTTAGGGAAATACATACAAATTATTTATAATTGTAGTTTTATATTGTATGATATTCATTTTTTGTTTGTGTTATATAGGGGAATTAAATTACATAATGGGTAGGTATAATTGAATACTTATCACATGTGCATTATTCATTCTAACGAATAGATAGAATTTACTCAAATAGATATGATATAAGTCCCATAATTATGTTTGAAAGATTAGCCGCGTGTAGAATTATTGGTATTACTCATTTCATAACTAGAAGAGTTTGGGATATAACTTTTGTAGAAATAGTTTTTATCTTGGCGCTCTCCACTAGAATTAAAATCATATTTTCGGCCCTTCTGCATTTTTCATATGGTATCTGGCTGACTGTAACGACTTCAGCAATCCATTTTTATTGTCTAAATGCGAGTTATACTTACAGATGTTGAGGTCATTCAATCTGGGGCTCCTCAGTGGAATAAACCTTCTCAGCTGCTGAACTATTATTTTAATTTGAAACTTTAAATTGTATTACTTGTAATATTTAACATGCTGTCTAAATTTAATTCCGTGTGTTTATTTAGTATTTTATCTATTCTTGCAGTATGGGATGTATGCTTAGATTGCCTATTTAATTAATGGCCAAAAGTATTGTGGAATACTAAAACCTTTCTAAAAATTATTTTTTTGATTTTAACAATTCTGAAAATAAAATCGATAGGTGCTTTCTTTATATTTTTCTTTGACACCTATAATTCGTACATTTATTTATACTAGTTTTAACTTACAATATATGTACATTTTGTGTAACATATTTTCAAACGAATAAGCAAGGGTGCGTGTACTATATTGAGTTAATATAAAAATTTTAGGTAAAAATACCAAAACACTTGTATATTAAATTAAGTATTAGGGAATCATAATATCAGGTTTAATTTTCTTAACATCTGGTAAGCTGCTTTTTAGTCGTATTTTAAGCACCCTTAGAACACTCCGTTAAAAAAGCACTATATAATATAAGATTATTGATCTAGAAATGATTCTTTAGTACATAGTACATTTAGATTTCCACTGACCTGTTTTGTTCGCCTGTAATCACCAAATCTATTATACTTAAGTGCTTTCATTTCTCTGTATTAAGCTTCCGTTGTATTGTTTTTTTTATGTTATATCCTGTATCAGATCAGAACTGCTTCATGACTATGCAGCTGTGCCACTGCTCAATGATTTGATCAAATCAATCATTGCGAATCATAGAGTTGATGATATGCAAAGCAATCTGCCATCCGCAGATGTCGATCTCATTTCTGAAGTTCTCAAACTTATTTTTAACATAACGCTGGCGCTGAAGAATGACCTTCCTGGAGATGTAAGCCGTCCCCATATCCTAAGTTTCTTAGGTCTTATACAGTTTACTATATCAAATATATATATTGTATAACTGTGGCTTCTGAAATTACAACATTTTAGGCTTCTGAAGTTGTCAGCTACATGGAGTTAGCTACTACCTTGCGGGAGCTTTTATCGTCAAAATGCTCCGATGCTGGCAAGCATCGTGATCTTATCAGGTGAGTCAGTTTCACCGAAATATATGCTGCTTAGAAGTGTTCTGTTGTTGTTATAACAAAAATAAATATGTGTTATTTCTTGAGTCCTATATATCGGGACTTTCAAGTGGATTTGAGTAAGTCAAATATATGAATTATTTTAAATTCGTATAGAAGTATGTACAAAGAATAAAGCATTAATTTTGTACAGGGTGGGCCAGAAGTCCCTGCGAGTTTTTACAAAACGTTTATTTACAAATTTACAATGCATTATATCACTAAGGAACAATAGAAATGACAGAAATACAGTCAGTATATGGTAAGTTACTTATCATAGGGAACAACTTGTTTCCCATGTTGATCAATACAAATCAGGAATCGTCGGAAAGTTCGTTTGTGTATTGCTTGATAAGAGTTGATACTTCAACATTTGCTAATTCTTTTCTAATGACATTTATAGGTTCATCTTTAGTCGGACATTTTCTGGCTAACATTTTTGGTTTCACAATCGCCACAGTGCATTGTCGCATGAACAAAAGTCCGCTGGCCACGCTATTAGCCCGAATTTTCCGACCCAACGATCCGGAAACACTTTATTAATATATATATTCTCGTGTGACTATATGGCGGTGTGTGCAGGTGCACCATCTTGTTGGAAGTCGCATGCATATAACAAACGAAGTTCTTCCAAAGCAGGAATGAATTTTACTGTGAAGAATTTCGATGTAGCTAACTGCATTGATCGTTCCATCAAAAAAGAACGGTCCGATAAGGTGATTGGAGCACATAGCAGCCAACACCATCACGGAAGGCGGATGTTGATACACTTGTTCTCAGAAATAAGGGTTTTTGTTTACTCCAAAATACTGAATTCATAGACTTGCCATCGCCATAAAACGTGCACTTATCAGAGGAAAAACATTTTCTTTCCTCCTAGCATTTGGCATACTTCTCAAGACGTGCCCGGCAACGTTGAACTATTGAAAGACAATCCTGATCGGATAGAACTGCACTTTGACGGACTTCCATGGTTTGTACCCGAGATCGTTTGGTAATATTCTTCTCATTGTTGTACGTGGAATTTCAAGCTCATCGGACCGTCTCCTCGTCGAAGCCTTGGTTCAGTTATAACAGAATCATTGACAGCATCAGAAGAGTCTCCGCACTCATTTGGACGCTCAGTTCTCTTTTTGTCAATGATGCTTCTGGTCTCAAAAAGCTTATTAATCCAGTGCAGTATGACTCGCCCCTCAGGTGGTTCTGCATCATACTGTTTTCGTAGTTTCTCCTTAACAATACGCATTGCTTTATTTGGGTGATCAGTTTCATGTAGCCATGCTGCAGCTTGAACGCGGTAAGGAATTGTGTATGGACTTAAATCAACCATAATTATAATAAGGTAAGCCGTCAATGTTGAAATATAGCCTATAGAAATCGATAAATTCTATGGTTACGAATCATACCCACCTGGTGGTGTGATTAAAATAATATCAAAGTTACATAGATATATTGTATTTGCAATGTTATTATGCATTCTAAATTGGTAAATAAATGTTTTGTAAAAAGTCGTAGGGACTTCTGGCCCACCCTGTAAAATAACAATGGAGACAACTATTACTTCTATTAGGCGTACGTACCCATTACTATATATGTATACTATTATAATAATTAATAGAGCTAATTAAAACAAATTGTATTTAGATATCTCTGAATTATACAAGAAGACAAAACCTTGACATCTGTAGTGTATAACAGAACTATTTCGAAATCATTTTCTACTGTAGTCATACGTTTCTTTCGATAGGAAAAAAATAATATGTGATCATGAACTTCTGCCAATTTACTAATGTCTTCCACCGAGGGAAACTATTTCCAAATATCCTTGAAATTGGCCCATTAATTTCCAATCAATTTCAGATTTTACATTAAAGATTACCTTTTTATGTGATTTTACCATTATGCAAATTATTAAGTACGTTTTTGTATTATTTTATTAGTTTTATTAATATGTTTTGCTTTTGAAATCATTATCTAATTTTTTACATTATACTTATATAAGTAGTATTAAAGAAAATAAAACAATTTCGTAAAATTTTGATTTTTTATGCGGCAAATAAAAATCAAACCATCAATATTATTGTAATTTTCTTAGGTTTTATTGATTTTCATATTGAATTATGTATTTGTTTCTGTATTTTTCTCTTTTATCAGCAATACCATAAATCTTCTCTCGGCTGTTCCACCACCAAGTTACAACAACCTCGTCTTCTATGACACAGTAGAAGATGATTCCGATGACGCTAGCAACCTTTTCAAATCAGAACCAGCCATGAGAGCAGTTCAGACTATCCTTGACTTTCTTTCTGAGCAGCTTAATCAGGTAAGATTTTGTAATTGTATACGCACGCAATTATTAAATAATTTAATTATATGTTCAATTGTGGTAATAATATTAATTTTTGTAATGTTTCCATTATAAGCAATAGCTACTTATTACGTAACAGTAACAATGCATGTGAAACAAAGTTTATTTTGCGCCAATATTTTTTCATTTAGTCTAAATAATTTGAATTATTTTCATAATTTTCTTACTAAAAATTATAAATATGGATATTATATACTAATAATATTGTATTTATTGTTTATATTACTTTTACTTTGAACAGTAGTATAAATTTGATGTTTATTTTTAGAATTATTTTGATTAGGCATAATTTTAATAAGTATGCATTATTCTGATAAATAAATTCTCGTATGCAGTTTAAATTCTTTTTATGTTTGGTTATGAAATTTCGAAATTTTGTACCATGCATCTCATACTAAAAAGTAGAAGGTATAATTATTTCTTTGTCATTTTATAGACTGATGCCAACCGTCGAGAAAGTCTGGCCCCTGTTTTGCAAATGTTATCTTCAGCTGCAAAGTCTAATCGTAATATCAGGAAATATTGCCGTATTAAGGTAAAGTAAAAACTGCTTTAAAATATGACTGAATATTTATATAAATTTATATATATATAATAATTTACTACTTTTTAATTACAAATGTTTACGAATAAAAGTCGTATGGAGTAAAACTAGTTAAATAGTTAGTGTGTGTTTCTATTCAGAACTATTTAATTATCTACCAGTTCTTACTTGTATCTTCAGGTCCTACCTTATCTGGGAAAAGAAGTGGATACTCTGCCAGAGGTTGGTGAAAGTTTACGAAACCGGTAAATGTTAACCTCTGTTTTACAATATACAATGTTTTCAAAATATGTTAATTAGTAATATTGAATATAATACTATATAGGTTTTCCTGCGATATATGTTAATGTATAGAATAAGTCAATGAACACACCTGTGTATGTTGTAAATTTAACTTGTTTCACAGTTATTTGTCTACTCTAGTCATGATTGTGAATGTGCAGTGTAACATCAATTTTAGAATGCACTTTCAGACACATCATCGAAAACTATAACAAAACGATAATTTCTAAGAAGTTTACAGCATGCACTGATCTCTTCACTTGCTTATTAAATAACTATTGATTCGATTATGATATTTCTTATTAAAAAGTGTATATATATAGCTTGTGTATTACTTTTATTAAAACAAATAGCGCGGTTCCTGAGAGGATGCGAAAACATGAGGAAACCTAAATAATTATAGTAATAAATATTATTTAAAGACATTTCTATATTTTATTAATCTTGTTCGGGGACAACGTAAATCTAAAAAGAATATCAGTTTAAACATGTTTATGACTTGCGCGAATCCCGTTATCCTCAATCTTGGTTTGCTTTCACTGAGTATTAAAAATAAACTTTCCTCTATATTGCAAACTTACCCCTTTTTAAATAAGTCCATAAGTATAATAATATGTTCAGTATACACTCGTTATTTTGTGTCAAATATTACTCATTTATATTTCACAAGAATATTATTTCTGCTTTTATTCTGATACCTGTAATACAATAAATATGTGTTTTATTTAATATTTATAATATATGCAAATTATTTCTGCACACATACTGTCGCACAAGTAATAAATTATCGATCTTGAAAGCCATCTCAATTCGTCGTCTTAATCACCCATTATGTGTGCATAAATAATTTATGTGTAGTCTGTCTTCGCCGTGAAGTTAATTGTGCGTTGGTTTGTATGTATAGTTATCTCGAGGTTACGTCTGATTATCCTATTAATGTAATTATTAAATTGTGTTATTGTATCACTTCACTTTGGATGTTTTCACCGACGAGAACCCACAAAATGCGCCTTACTGTATTTTTAATTTCTATTTATATAATGACATAAATACTTTTTTGAATTTTGCAACCTGTGCCCTTTAATTTAATAATTAAAAATATTAATTAAAAAAAACTATATTTTTTAAGAAAACAAAATATTTATTACGTCAATTGTTTACCTCGCGTGACATTCATTTGATTTTAAATATTTTTCTTGTTTAATGATATGTTAAAACTAACTTAACACTTCTCCTTGAATATTTTTTTGTCTTATTATGTTATCTATAATTTTCTTTTGGTAGACATTTTCATTGCATCTTTTATATATACATATAATTATATACATTTGGTCACCACACCCATGAACACCTATACGCTTTTTTTCTACATTTATTCATAATATATTCTTTCGCTTAAAATTTTGCATAATATATTCATATTCTCTAATCTAGACTTAATTTAAGCTTAAATATTTATAAAACTTACGTGCGCACATATAAATCCAAATTTTATTAGTGTAGTTTCTTCCAGTGAAATGATTATATTATGTTTGATAATAGATTCAGGAAATACATACATACTATTATTTATTTAGCTACCTTTTACAGCTATCATTTTGTAAAACTCCCTAACACATTCCCCTTTTATTTCCTTCCAGTTTGTGTCGTTTACTGACACACCCAGTTCAACAAGTAACTGAAACGGTTGCATATTTTGTTTTCGTTCTCTGCAAAGAAGATGGTAGGTATCCTTCCATCTTGTTTTCTTGTGGATTATTTAGACATTATATTTTAATACTGCAATTGCACTAAAACTTTTTCCTATATCGCAAAATGTCAATTTGAAACCATCGTGTTGCAAAACTTATTTTAAATGCTACTAACGATTTATGTTGAATTTGTGAGCCATTATAATTTTGAGCTTATTAGCTATCGTCAGCCGGGCATACACAAAAACTATATAATTAGGAAATAGCATTTGTTAAAAATGCTTTTGGTATCCCAAAGATAATGTGGGTATAATGTAATAACTACATTTCAAATAAACTCTAAGTGAGTTAGTAGAGTATATTTTAATTACTTGCAACTCTGTTTGATTACTAGTTTTTTTATTCAAGTTGTAAGTTTGAAATTATTATATTAGCTCTTGTGCCTTGGAAAATTTCAATATGTATATCTCCATTATTTCCACATTTTTTGTTATTTTTGTTGGTTTAAATCTTAGCATACCAATTGATTTCTATTTCATATGTTTACGATATAGATATAAACGTATTAGCAATATTCTTTCTGAAAACATTATTTTTGTATCTAGACCTATGGCAATAGGTCGTTAGCTAGTAAAGCTAAGCGAACTATGTAGTAGGTAATATAGGATAGTT
>JAYRBW010024818.1:0-12488 GCA_036023295.1 Invenusta paracnida
TTCTTTCAATAGTTTACTGAACCGAGGCCAAAAGCCTCTATATGCGCCGTTAACGTTAGTTTTTTTAGTGCGCCGTAGTAGGGTTAACTATGTGCAATATAAGGCACATACATAATAATATTATTATTGATAATATTTTAGAGTAAATAAAATTATTTATACATATACTAATTAGAACAAATGCTAAACGTTTTCATACAACTCTATATAATTTAAAATATACATTAAATTTGATCATACCTTGTCCATAAAGATTATCAAAAATAGACAATAACATCAGTAACATGAACATTTGCATATTGAATAATCGAAACTTTTTAATCTTTGTTAAAGCGGAAAGCAGTTTGTCGTTGATAATATACAAAAAATACATTCATTGAATTAAAATATTAAAATAGTCAAAATTAGGTTATGATTGATTCGATATTTATTTTTTACTTGATTATAATTCCGGGTTTTATCTATTTTTGTATTAGCCGTTTTGATTGATATTGACGTTTTATTGAAAAATACAGTTTCCTTGTTTAATTGATTTTTTCAGACAAACGCCAAAATATTTCATCAATAAAATCAGTACAGTAGTTTCGCATAATATATAATCTAAACAAAAACGACTGCGTCACAAAAATGAAAACCAAGAAACGAGCTCCTTAAAAGAAAAAAACGAAATGATATTGACGATATGAAGTACAGCCATTAAATTGATAAAAAAATGACGCCAAGATCAAAAATATGTTAAAATTGTAATGATAATATCTACATAGTACAGCCATCGAAGAAATTGATATAAACATGGCGTAAAGATATAATTGTTACAATACTTTATGTTTAAATGCATAACTGTATATGTAGATCAATATGGAGCATAGGTATACGTATAAACTGTAAAATTCATTAAAATATGATAGCAAAAATTATGAAAAATATTGTGGCAATAGTAGAAATTTTATTATTTTACCATGTTTTAAAAATTGGCTTACTTAAAACAACCACTTTTGCATTCATGTGGGTTTCATTGCTTTTATAAAAATGTTTCATTGCGAAGAATTTTTCATTATTTTTTTATCATATTTTTATAATGAAAAAAAGTTAGAAAATATACAAATCAGCAATAAAAGTCTTATATACAGAAAGAAGAGCGTCAAAGTTACATAATAAAACTAACAAATAAACAAGGAGTGAGAGAAAATCATAAAATAGGCTTAATAAGACATTCGGCTATAATGCAATTGGCATTAAAAAATCCAGCTTACTGTCAATGGCAGTATAGCCAAATGTCTTATTAAGTCTATTTTATAGACTTATAGCCGGCTTTCGTTTTGGTCCAAACAAAATACTCATTTCTGGGAACAAGTGAAACAGCACTCGCTAAAAGTTTTTGTGTGCTAAAGATATCCAAGTAAAATCTAATATGTTTATGGTTATCATGTATTTTGAACTAAATATATTATATATTTTTTTATAAAACTAGTTTCCTGTTTAGTTAATAGGATTTAACATTTGTTAGTTTTACAACTTGGTAGTATCTAGTAAGCCTCTTTCTTAAAATAAATATATAACTGAAAGGTTGGAGGTTCACTTCCTTCCGCTATTGCTTTGAGATAGTGTAGCTTACTGGATAATGAGCACTCAGTTATGTAACTACATATCTTTAAAAATTATTTTCGGAATTTTTTAAACTTTCAACAACAACTTTTTATTACATATATATAACATAGTATATATAACAACCTACTATTTTTATCAAAATCAAAAATGTTTCACCAGAAATATGTTATATGGTATAGTGTCAGCCTGCTATACTCCAAGTTACCTTTTGCTTAAAGTTTCGCAGAGCGATATTGCTTAATCCATGACATATTGTGATATGTAAATAATAGTTATGTACTCTTAATAGTAGGTAGGTACTCTTGTAATTTTATGTTACTTATATTTTGCTATATATCTACTATAGTTTATTATATGCATACTCTACTCTAATGCATGCTATACAATTTTTGTATTGATTATATACATAGGTACATGATTCATAAGTCCCTACGACAAAGATAGTCATGATATTCCAAATTTTGTATTATAGTTAATTATAATACATAATATATACCTACAGTAAAATACAACAATACATAATATAGTCATTTATTTATCATAGGGTTCAACCAGCAAGCCGCCCTTTTCTACACACAAATGCATTGGTCAAAAAGTTTGATTGTTAATCGACTTGAGCCAGTATTCTGGAAAATTTTGAAATTCTTTCGTGATGATTTCTTTTAATTTAGCAACATTTTGGGTTTTTTGGGCAACAATCTTAGTTTTCAGAATGCCCCACAAAGCATCGTCGCAAGACGTCAAATCAGGACTTCGAGATGGCCAAGGGGTAGGACCAAATTTCCCTACCCATCGATCCTGGAAGGTGTCATTCATAAAATTCCTTGTTCTGATAGCAGTGTGAGCTGGTGCTCCACCTTTATCATTACACGCTGTAAACTTGAATAAGACATGTATAATTCATTAGATCGTCTTCTTAGTGACATAGTTGGGTTCTAAAGTACTGATTCTGTTAAATTATCCATTTCATCACCTCGTTCATTTGGTCGCCCAGGCCGCTTTTATCCAAAATCGTACCACTTTCAAACAACTTCTCCTCCCACGTTCTAATAATACGCATGTCTGGTGGCTCATCATTAAATCTATCTCGTAATCGTTTCTTTAATTGCGTCTCACTCCTGTTATGTTTTTGTCAGATTCATGATACCATACAGCAGCTAAAATTTGAAACTCTAAGGTATAGGTACTCTGGTCAGTCATAATGCACTAATGCAACAATATTATTTGAAATCTATTTAAATAAAAGACTGATTTACCATAGACAGTAACCATAGATGTAAAACTAATAACAAATGATGTAAATTACATAAAATAGATAGTATTTATATAAAATTCTATGTCTATGATAGTAACCATAGATGTAAAACTAATAACAAATCAAGTAAAATAGATAGTATTTATATATAATTCAATGTCTTACGAACTTATGAATCACCCTAAATATTTGCAATATATTGATTATTTTGCACAACATGTTAGGCAGAACATGTTATAATAATAAAATCTCCTGGAATAGTGGTTATGAGTACCTTATTGTCAATAGAAACAGAATGGGAACTGCTATATAGATTAACGTGTTTCTAATTTGTATGTACTTTATCTGAAAAGATTACCAATATTATATTGTAAATTTATTTTACAAAGTATGGTCAAAATAAATAAAATATAACATAAAAAGTAAAATATAGAAGCGGAAAACTAAATTATAACATGTAAAAATTAATCAAAATGTAAATTATTAAAAGACTGTAAAACTTTGATACAACTCAAAATATGAAAACAATCTAGTGATGCATAATACATTTTGTTCATAAAAAATTAATTAACTCTTGTAATACGAAACATACAAATTTGTTATTAAAGTGTGAAAATGCATTGACTTATACAAAACATATTAATTATTATTATTTTATATTACATATTTTTATCATTATTATAGTTGTTTCAGGTCATAGCTTTTTATATTTTTAAATTTATTATTTGTAGCATTTCTCTTCTATGTTGATATATGTAGACGTACATTGTAAATTAACCATTTAAAGTTAAATTCTTATGCCAAAATATGAATATATATCAAAAGTTTAACGTTAAAAGGCCGAAAAATAATTAAAAATAAAATTAAAATATGTTGCACATATTAGTCTAATTTCAAAGTGTGAATGGATTATCATCCGTTAATACGACCTAACGAAATAAAATTTAATTAAGAATATATATCATTGGACAAATTTGTGTCTTAAAGGAAAATATGGAAAATTATAATACAAACACATGGTTTAGTATCTTATTTCATAAAAAAACTTATATATAACAAAATAAATGAACTATTAAAGTGTGACACTAAGTATAGGTATATTATATGTTTATTAAAATTGAGTTGCATTCTATAAATTAAGACATTTAAGTTTATTTGGTCATTTTAATTTTATACTACTGTTTAAAAAAAAGTAGCACCTATTGAATTAAAAAATATTAAATAATATATATTTATTATATATGTATATTACAATATAATCGAATTAGTCAATTACTATTATTACATATATTTGTTCTTACTTACTACTACTTTCTATTTACTAATTATTTAGTAATATTAATATTAATATTCTAAAAGTTGAAAATGCAATATATGGTTATTTGGGAAATTTAATCAATTGAAAATGGAAATAGGCAAATTTTTGTATATATTCCTTTTTACACATGCAACTTAATTTATAATCGTGCTCTATTCTATATATTGGATAAATAGGTTCCTGGTATCTCATATTCCATAATTATCATTTTCACATTCGAGCAATAATTATTTTGTTTATCTTCAAAGGAATGTTGAAATTATTTTATTTTAAAACACATAATTCGTATACAATGCTAAACAGTCAATTATTATTGTTATTTATAATCGGTTATATCGGTTACATCCGTTATACTAGCGAAACACGTTATTTTGCACAAAGTGCAAATTATTAAACTTCTTTATTTAGAAAGCACAGACAGGACATTATCTGATTGAAAGTTAAACAAGGTACAGCATAGTGTAAAAAATCCAGCGGATAAAATCGGACATTAAATTGTTGGATTAAATTAAAAGATGTAATATTCCATATTGGCATAGATGTAAGTGCAGATGGTTGTATTATAATAATTACCAATGGGATTAGTTTTATTCCATTCCTTGCTAACCGAGACAAATAATGTCCTGTTTTTGCTGAATTTCAGCTTTGCTATTTCCTATTTTGGAATATTTTCCCTATCCTTCATCCCCCATTCTAAAACTAATTACTGGAGGTAGCACTATTAGACGGCGTGCAGTATTATGCCATATTATGTAAATCGTGTGCTCGTGAATTCATAGATGGCTTTCTTGTCTAACCTAACAGTCTATTGGACTTATATATCCTTATATATACTTATATCGTGTCCAGTTTACATTTCATCTTTTTTGTCATATGATTCGTGCTGTTGTCATGGAAATACAATTCATCTACAAACGCAAACATCACTGTGCCCTGCGTGTTGATTATCTAGTTTAGCTTTATACCTGTATCGTAATTAATAATCTATAACTGGTCAATATAATCCATTGAAAGCTTCTACCTGGTCTGATTTGTAATCCTAGTTTTATAGTCCAGCAATCTGTATCATTTATAAATAATTAATAAATGTATAATTGAAATAATTGTATGTCTTGCCGAAAAGGTGTCACATTATATGACATGTATCGTTGAACCAAAACAACAAATTAAAACGGTTATCTTGTTATTGTATTTTTTATTCTATATATTTTAGATCACATTTTAATTAAATCTTGAAAGAACTTAGTTCTACTTTCGATATACTTATTTATAATAGTTACCAATAATCTTTTTCAATAAAATATTGTTTAAGAACACAATATCAAAAAAACTACGCAACAAATTTAATTTAAAATCCTCATTATCAAAACGCAAAGTTAATTTAAGAAATAATTTAGCTGTTTGATCACGTTCTGCTTGGTTTATATTTAATTATGAAATATACAAAGGTATTATTTGAATTGTTTTTAATATATTAGAATTTGCAAAAATATTTTTGTATTTAATTGGAAAATATATAATAAAATGGAGAATACATATTGTACTGTTTGCATAATCTCTGTAAGTTAATATATAAACACAAAAAGTAACAATTATTAAATATTAATTTAGAGGTTTTTATAATAAAATATATAATTTGTTATTTAAGTTCATTTCAAATAATTATATTAGCAATTCGTATAAAAAATTCGAATTTTCGGTTAATAATTATTACTTTTCTATTTAAGTATTTACCACATTTCAAATAATTATATTAGCAATTCGTATAAAAAATTTGAATCTTCGGTTAATAATTATTGCTTTTCTATTTATATATTTACCATGAAGAGATTCAATTAAAAAACAATATGTGTTTATTTATTATTATTATTATTTAAACATGTTTTAGTTAATTTCACGTAATAACATTAAAATACAGAAGTTGGATTAGAAGCAAATATAAATTATTTTATTACATTTTTGTATATAATATATATGTATAATATTGTTTATATCTGTTTATTAAATAGCATATGTATGTTTGTGTATGTGAGTTGTCTTTGGCTCGATTTTGAACTACTTACTAATTTGTTATTAGATAGAATTTGGTATCATTTCAATGCCGTTATACAATGTCTAGATAGCGGCCGATTTTTACATTTCAGTTCCAGTTTTAATTTAAAAATCATTTTTATATGAGACATTTAAATTCTTTCATATCGAAGAAATATCGGGTTAAGCTAAATTCGCTGTAAGTTGACACAATATGATCCGCTTATATATATGTAAGTACATATAACCTTGAAGGATGTTGAACTATAATAACTACTAATGGTTGGTGGCATTCGTGTTAACAATCTCCGTTATGCGGACGACACAACGCTGCTAACGACCGCCAAAAGAATAAATGCCAGAACTAAATAGAATGTGTGTGAATTGCCAGCGAAGATGCAGGACTATTTTTGAACGTTAAGAAAACCAAAATAATGGAGATCAAAGATGATGATCCCAATACGACTGTTACGGCAATTAGCGAACAAAGGGAAGGGGGAAACGGAAAGGAAGTGAAGATTCGACTCGCCATCGAAAGAGAGGCCTATATCGACCTCAGTAAATTGTGGAAATCGCATAGCATTTCAAAAGGCACCTATCTACCTGCAAGCTAAAATTGTTAAAATCGTTAATTTTAAGAATCGATCTTTATGGATGCGAATCATTGACACTGACGCAAGATGAATGCTCGCGCATAGAAAGCTTTGAACTATGGTGTCACCGTGGAATGCTGAATATCAAATGGGTGTCGAGAACTACGAACATCACGCACAGTCCTAGAGAAAGAGCACAATCCAGATAGTCTCATCAATATCATCAAAAGACAGAAAGTTACTTCTTCGGTCACATCTGACGATTGTGAACATTTTAAGAAAATCCTCACGGAAGGAGAAGCTGAAGGTTGACCAGGGCGTGGACGACTCAGGGACAGGTGAACTGAATCTATAAAAACAATATGGTGGATCGGTGCACGAGCGATGGAACGAGCTGGCTGGAAACGGACATTGTGGAAGACCACGAAATGATGACTAAAGACCTGATCGACTACTAATGATAATGATATGTGATCTAGGTCAGCTGATTTAAAAGTCTTAAAAAGAAATAAATATAGAAAAACTATATTTATTGTATTTCAAAATGAGACGCGTATGAGATGTGTATATAAAAACACAGAAACTAGAAGTTTGGACATTAGAATAGATCCGAAATAAATTTGCTGCCTCTATGATGTAATTGAGTATATTTAATGTAGGCTCAATGTACTTCATGGAAAGAGTTTCTCTAATCTAAAAAAATCATGATTGAATTTATCGATAAATTTTAAATTATCTAATTATGACTTTGAAAATAAAATCAGATTGATAAAAATATAATAATTGGCTTTATCGAGAAATTTAAAAATATGAAATTATGATTTTGAAAATTTAATTGTAGAAGCCTTTCCCATATCATCAAGTACATTAATGAGCCTATATTAAATACTCAATTACATCATAACGGCAGCTAAATTTAATTTGGATTTATTCTAATGTTTTCTTAGCTCGTAATTGCTGTATGTCTATATACTGTTATGTAATTTATCTATGACAATTTATGTTTTGTTTAATGTAATTCATTACACTTAATAGTTATTAATACAATTATCACATTGTGTGGATGCAATGTGAACATTAAAACATATATATAATACTACTTGTTCGCAAATATAGTATCGGGAGTTTGAGCTGCACAAGTTTATCAACAAACAGTGTGGCTTGCAATCCAATGATTCATTCACGAATATGAAAGATTAAATAAGCTTTAACACGCTAAACTTTAAGGGATAATGGTCTAATAGATATACATAGATCGCAGGTTCAAATCCAGAACAAGGTCAGAACAACTTACTCCTGGCCTAGGTTTAGCTGGTATTGCGTCTAAAGGCCTATGCACACTGCGCGCAGCGTGGCGCGTCGAAAATGCAATCTACACAGAACGCGTCACAGTACAGCAAAAATCGATACAGTCTCTGCAGAAAATCTACATATGAACAGAAAAGATGGAGGACAGTATACTGAGTCAGTGAGCCATGGTTAATATTGATTGTCGACGCGCGTAAAGTTAAGAATTTTAATCATTGATTTTCGACGCGCCACGCCACGCTGCGCGGCGTTCAGTGTGCATAGGCCATAACACATTCATGTCTATAACTAAATTAAAATAAGAAGATAGAAAGCACTTACTACGATAAAATAATTTATTGTAATTTTTAGACACATATAGTTCTATTCATATACAAGGAAAACTATAATATGAAAGCGAGAAACAGGGTATAAGCAGGCGATTATCTTAAGTTAAGTTAAGATGACATCATAAAGAAAATAATATTGGTTATAGCTATGTAGGAATGTATTTACGAAATAAAAAATATGTGCTTAGAAATTAGTTAAATCTATAATCGATGGAAATAAATGAAATATAGCTAATGTGACAGTATAAGTAGTAAGTACAAGGTAAAAATATGGGAAAGTATATACAAATTTTAAATTAATAGAAAAAAACCAACATTACGGTTATATAAGAATATATACGATTATACTTTATCACTAATGAGAACAAATAAAAAATATCCAACAAAATGAGAAAATATGAAAAAAATAAGAACAGAAATAAGGTAAATAGATATAAACATGGGAGCGTACAAAAAAATAGCATAGAGAAAGCTAACTCAATAAATAATTTATCGATCGATGCCAATATGCTTTGCTTAAGTAGAAAATGTTACAAATGTTTATATCTTAACTCAACTTAACCGAATTGTCTGCTTATATACCTTGTATCTTGCCTTCCTTATCCTATTTCCCCTTGTATATGAATAGTACGTCGAAATACTATAATAACTTATTTTACCGCTGTAAGTGCGTCCTATCTTATTATTTTAATAATATTATTATAGTTCAGAATATCCAAATATTATACATCACGCAGCGTACATTCATTATCGCATTAACATATTATAAATTAATAATGTTAATATATAGTAGAGATAAAATTGCTGTGCATATTCAAATATATATTTATATAGTTTATTGCAAACAAAGATGCCACGGTAGTCTGCTAACTATTTTTTTATATAATATTAAAATATTATTAAATACTTCTTGGTATGTAGATACATTAACACGTTAATTTTCATAAATTTACTATTTACACGATTCTGTCTGTCACACTTCTTAGGATAATACAAATACATATTATATATGTATTACATTACATACACTTTTGGCTTGAAAGATATTTTTATCGCTAAATAACAATGGCTATGTTTTTTATCTTCAAAATATACGTAACTTCGCAGAAGGGAAATAGTTCAGCAATATTTTAAGAGAAACTTTTTAGATAAGGAAACTATTTGTCAATATTTTAATGTAAAAATATGAATATTTCCTTTTAAGATAATATGACTTATTAATTATACTAAATTAGATTATTAATTTACAATAATACTTTATTTTTAAACACAGTTATTAACCTAAATTCTTTTTTATTTTCATAAGCGAATGCGAGTATAAAATGTAGATAAATTAACTTTTAAATAACATTTCATTCATTAACTTTTATGAATTATAGATTGGTCATTAATTATGGATGTAGATATAATGAATTAAGTGATAATATATTCTGTCTGTCTTTATATTAAGTTTTTCAAAAAAAATAAGCGTTATAATTGTTAGAGAAGCCAAGTAAATTAATTTTCTTTTTAAATCTTCATAGACTTTCGTATATTCGTATGTTATTGCTTAACTAATGTACCAAAATATACTTAGGAGCTGTTGGGGTCAGTCATGTGGTGTCCGATAAATGGGAAACATTTGAAAGCGGACAGATTAAAGAGCGCCAGCAAATATAGATTACATGCATTTGAGATTATCAATAGTTATTATCCATTAAATTAATATAAATACAACGGATAGCTGTTATACACATAAATATTGAAAAAGAAAATTGCATGTGGATTCCTAGAACACCTGCAAATTCGTGAACATTAAACTTTCTAACTTTTAGTGCAAATATTTAAGTTTTATCAGTTTAATTTGACATTTTCTTTTTTCAAGGGACATTTACGAAATAGCAATCTGCATATATTTAATATATTTATATATATCTAAAATTTAAAAATGTTCAATTTAACTTTTAAAACGAATTAAGCTTAATATATACCAATAATAAGATTGTTTCAAATACTGAATATAATATAATGATAAAAAACACATGAATGTTATTTTGATGTCAATGTTTTATATGTCTTACGTAGGTATATGTAATTACGATAATTAAGTTACATAATAGTGTTATTATAAAACTTACAAATAACATAAGAAAAGCCAGAGTTGCATAATTTCAAGAAATTTTAATTATAACGTATAAGAGAACATACTTATTTAACTGTATAATTATATAATTAATTGGAGCGTGGTGAGAGCTTAAATCTTTGAGATAATTACTCCCACCCACATATCTTTAAAATATTATATAAATAAAAATATGTATTATTTATGTTTTTGTTCACGTATGGCTGTTAAGCCTTTTTGAATTTAGTTAACAAACGACTGACTTTAAATTTAATTTTGAAGTTATAGAATACATCTTTCTCTTATATATTTAATACAGTACCAGTAATTATTAATGACAATTGGTTATTATGCCTGAGAGATATATGTATATTGAAGTTTTTTATCAGAACTAAAAAATTATATCTTATACATACCAATAAAAAATTTATTTGATTTTAATTTTACTTTTTTAAAGATTCACACATTAAATTATGCTTTTGATGTATATTTATAATACTAATCCAGCGGAGACTGTGACATATAGAAGGAGATATAATAAACATTTTTAGTATTTATTTGCTAAAAAATATTCAATCTAATTTTTTAAATTCGCAAGTTTCTGTTTACTTTAAAAAATAAGCCCATGTATTTTGTGCAAAAAACTAAAAAATGGATTCGAATAAAGTAAGATGTCATGCGTTCTACAACAAAAGAAAATAACAAATATTTTTCAAGACAAAATTTAAATCTACAAGTGTCTAGTTGTTACCAATACTGAAATGAAAACATATTTGTTTAAAGATTAACCAATAGGTATCTACTATAAATATATATTTCCTAGATCTAGCTCAGAGTAATGTAAACACAATATTCTTTGCGTGCCGCAATCTTGTCACACAATAAGTTGATAAAACATCACTTTTAGTGATACTATCTACTTGGATCTTTCCACACTCACAGCTGATAGAAAACTACAAGTTGCAAGTCTTCTTAACAGATCAATCATTTTAAACAAAAGGCGATCAATATTTTTTTAGAGGAGTTATTCATCCATAAAAAAATTGCTTGCTGATAAAGATAAAAAACTCCGTAGAATTGAAAGCGCAGTTAACAGCTTTGCCGAATGCTTTTATGCCTTTTAAAAATGTTGCAGTAGATAAAGTAGATATAGATAGATAGATGATTTAAAAAATGTAATATAAATGCTACGCAAAGATGACTCAAAACATTTTATGAACTATAATATATTAAATTAAAGAAATGCAGACATGAAATTAAACATAAAATAGAAATACGTATACCGTGATTAATGGAAAACTATAATATCGGGTTATGACAATAATTTTATGCACTTTTTACGGAAGAGTTGATAGTTGTATTCCTTTTTAATCGATATAACTAAATATTTGGGAAATAGTCAAGAATGTTTTTTTACCAATTAAATATATTTTACACATTTAATGTTCTAACTAGTTTAACAATAACTTTTTTCAAATGCAGGGGGTTTAAATAAATTCCGAACGCATTTATAAAGTTACATTATTTGTAATTTTGTTAAAAAGCCTGATTTGCGAATATTGTAATATGCGTATCAATTAGAATATTATTATTTTTTAAATCATAGATTGTATTTTTTTTACATTTTGCTGAATTTCATTGGAAAGTTAATTACTTTTCACTGTCAAATAAATATTTTACAAAATAAATACTATTTTCTATTTTTCCTATATAGGTAGTTAATATTTCCATTAGATGCAAACGAATATGTACCTAAATGTATCCTAGAAAATAATTCAAAGGATAACGAACATCTTTATATATGTATAGACTTTTTAAAAAGCACATTTAAAATCTAATTTAATATAAAAAATTACGTTAAATAAATATATTTTAAAACCACATGCAATTCATTTTTTCCAATTAAATAAGTTGAAGGTTTCATGACATATTCATCTTCCACATT
>JAYRBW010024829.1:0-12488 GCA_036023295.1 Invenusta paracnida
TTGACGTATGCTAGCGTATTGTCATACGTCGCGTATACGCTAACTAAATCGTCAAGGTGTGACAGGGCCATTACATAGCATACCTAACATTTGATGTGTTTATACAGTAAAATTCAATAAATTTTGAAATACAAAAAGCAATAATGTTGCCATAATTCTGCAAAATTTGCAAAACTATAAAACCTCCATAAATATATTATTCAAATAAAAATAAAAACCATTAATTCGGAATATATATTACCTATTTTTTCCCCTTTTACATGATATAGCCACTGTTATTGAGAGCCATTATGAAAAATTAAGAATTAAAAAAATTGATTTTAATTACTAATTTTTTTTAATAAACTAGCAGAAAGTATAGCAAAACTATGTATTTTTATGTGGAAATTAGAAGAATGATATTTGTAGAACACAAACGCATTAATGCACTGTTTCTAAAAAAGTACTTGTGCTTCCTGTATGTATTTAAAAGTGCCTAAGTGCCTAAGTGCCTAAAATATGGAAGTGCAAAATGTAGTCTCTTTTTTGTTTTCAAAGCAAAATTCATCGCGGAAGATTAAATATACATTTATAGAACTATGCTTGGATTGTCCATCATAATTATAAGAAGATTAAAACAAAATAAGGCAAACATAATAATAGAACAGCGGACAGTCACACACTCTCCAATTAAGTTTAACTAAATTAAAGCCTAAAAATAGGTGCAAATAAAAGATGCCTAAGTTGTGCCCAATTTGTGAAAATTACCCTGAACACTATTCAGCTGTTTAACTTTTGGAGTCGACCAAGAATATAATAGACATGTCAAGCCTATTAGGGTTCCATAACTTTTGTATGCGCATGGTTTTGGGGTATTTGCACCTCTAAGATGAAACATAATTAGAGCTAATTTTCAGACTAATGTTCATTTCCTAAACTACATACTCTTGCTCTCTTTTGCAAGTAAAACTAGACATACTTGTGGCGATGTTCATTTGTGTATTTTTTTTTTTTCAGGAAATAGGCAGAAAAATAACCTCATGCTGGGAGAAAACACGCCATAATTAGCGGTGTCTGAACCTGATTAACAAAACCAGAACACATGGTCCTTCTGTGACTGTCTTCTTGACTGTCTGAGGAAAGTATATAAACCCCAGGCGAAGACATCGGCTTTTCCGGAACTGGAGAGCTTTTTGCTTAAATCCGTTGTGTCAATTAGGACGGTTAAAATAAGATAATTAACGGTTTCTGGATAGAAAACAAACCCGCCTAACCTGTCTCCATGTGAAACTCTTTTTCTTTGGATAAAAAGTCGAGACAAGATGCTAATGTGCGTCCCACCTACAAATTACACAAAATATAATAATTTTTATCTTAATTCCTCTGATAGCACACCGATTTATTACTTAATTAGTTCTGGCTTACTTGTTATTTGAATGCATAATTAAATTGGCTTGTTAATCTGCTCCTCCTATTAATTGCGACAAATTTTCTAAAAAGACGAACAGAAAAATATACAAATGTGATTTATGACTGTATTCGATATTTTGTGGTCCTTAACTTCATTATACATTTTTTTGTGATATTCTTTCTTTTTGAAATTTTTATATTTGAAATAAAACATAATTAATGTTTAGATTAATACTTTAATGTTAGATACATTTTCGGATAATATTTCATTTTACAATATATTTGATAAAATTCCAGCCATATTCGTTATATTTCACCAAAGACACTATTTTAAATACTATACGTGAAACATTATTTTGTCTAGTTTGATACATTAATATTCACAATAAACATGTTCATTTATCATCAAATATCGTAATTTTTTTAATATAACATTTATATTTTCAAATATTAAAAATGCTCTTCCCATTTTAGGGATTGCTTTATGAGGTAACCAAGTATATATTTAATCCACTATTTTTGTTTGTTTTAATTAAATTTTCTTAAATATACGTGTTCCCCTTAGTAATAATTTATAATAAAAACCCAAACAATGTATGTTTTTGGGCAATTCTCGAGAGAATCGAACAATGACGATCAATTTTGTGTCTGAAAGTTTCCTGGCCAGACTTCTTCACTGAATGCATATAATTGATTTGTAAAAGTTTAGTCATAAATATTTAAGTGACGTCTCGAATTTTAATATGTAAATATTTTTCACACTATGCTATAATGACGCATGTACAGCAATACATTTTTAGTTTTAATTATATATGTATCTTACAAAGTATGGTTAAGAAATAATTTCAAAATGAGCAGAGCTAGGAATCTGGCCTGTGTTAAATTAAAAGTAATTGCTATTTGTTAAAAAAAATTGTAAACATTTTACATTCAAACTACATAGATTTAATGAGTATTTATTTTAGAAGTAAACACACCAATGCATAAACTAATTTTCGAGCTTAACAAATTTATAAAATATTTCAATTTTATTTACTTTTAAGGGATTTAAATGATTCATTTTTCTTTTTTGAAATAAATATTGTGAATGCCTTTAGGCATGTTAATATGGATGAAATTCATATTTAAAATGTTTTATATAAAACATAATTTAATAACATAATAATAAATTACAAAAGTGTTATAAATTACCAAATGATTAAAATTTTATAATAAATCAATTGAAAAAAAATATTGCAATTGTGGTTCTTGTTATTAAAATGTTCACAAAGCTAATACATTTTAGAAAGTGTTCTATTCAAATTCGAAAGAAAATTCCTTTTTCAACATACACTTGTATGACTTCTATAATAACATGTTCATAAATGTATTCATATAAATAAATAAGTTGTTTATTTTTAATATATTCCGATGTATATGACTTAAAAGCTCAAAATGTTATACTTAAATGTTAAATAAATAAAATACTCAGTTGACAGCCATATCGTGCTCTCAAAATGTGAAACTGTTTAGCCGATAACTAAATTTTAAGTATTCTTTTCACGGACACATATGTATGCAATGATTTGTTCAAATAAGTTGCTATTATATGTGTATGCATAATTGTAATTTTAGATGGTGACAGAAAAATTCCAACAAGTTTAAAACTAATTCAGTGCATGTCCTCTCTCACTAAGTTGTTCAAAAGTTTCCTTAGATGGAAAGTTTATTACGGACCGGTACTGTTGAATTAACGCTATGAACAGGATAAAAAGCTCCGATTCAAAGAATGACTGAGTTACGATGAGATGCAGTGAGATATGCCACAAATTCTGAATACGGGACCCTAAATTCCGGCCGTTTAATCCTCTGGTTCCCCTTTATTTGACCGAAATAAAAGCGATAAAATAGTTCCCTAGAGACACTTTTTGGGGTTGCCTTATATAGTTTGAGAAGTATGTAAGTCCGTTATTATTGCAACTTGCAAATATTAGTATATGAACATTTATGTATGTAGTTTATTAATAGTTATATGCACAGATGCAGGTAGGCGGACATCCTAAGCTTAACTAAGTTGGAAATCTTTAAATATTATTACAATTATTGCTGTTATTATTAAAAGTGTGAATATTTCTTGAGGCTAGCTGGCAGAGTGTAACACAATTAGCTTTTTGCGGGACTGCTTTCCGGAAAATTGGGAAGCACAGTTCAAGTTGTTCAGGGTGGGCAATTTATATATATAGTTTTAAGGGGAGCACAATAACTATTCATTATTATAAAGCTGCTCTTGTCTACTCAAGTATAGTTAATTCTTGCTATAAGTACCAGCCCACTGTACTGTAGTTGGGCTTTGCTTGGTGACTCATTGTGCATTGTATCTGCCTTGGCCCTCTCTTCTAAACTCTTCTAAAAAGGAAATGAGAATCTAAGGAAGATTAAGGAGTAGCATATTTGAACCTTGCTGTTTGAACTAAGCCTTTGTGCCTTGACAGGAACTGCGATCAACAATCAATAGATCCTGAGATTTTTCATTTAACATCGTTCGTTGACTCTTGAATATTTATTTAATTTAATATTATTTATTCCTTTGGCAATGCAGAGTTTATCTGAAAATGCGCGCCATTCTGTATGAATAATGACGTACATGGAAAATCACTACATAAGAGCTTTGATGGATTTCACAACATTTAAAATATACCAATCAACTTTACTAACTTTATTTCACTAACTTTATTCAATTAAATTAACTATTTCTTTAAAGATTTTAAAATATCGTTCATTGTTTTTGTATTATTTGTAACTTACTTATAAGACAATACACCTATGTATATATAAATACAATATATATTCAGATTAAGACAATATGTTAATATGTATGCATATTTGCAATATGTAAGTTATAAGTAATTAAGATACTGATTATAAGTTATGTTGTAGACAAAGTTTAAATCGTAAAATGTTACAAAATGGAGTAAAACTTTACAATCTGGAGTTTAACGTCATATTAATATAATAGTTTCAAGAAAATAATATTCTGTAAATTAAAGTTGTGATTTTTCAAAATAATCACAAAAAATGGGCAACTTTTTTGGTTTTACTTGCAAATCGTAAACTATTCATTCTTGGGACTCGGGACTTTTTGGGAGATAACATTTGGTTGACTATAACAGTAGTTAATGTACTACAATAATTTAAAATAGACGTTTTCAGTACTCAAAGACAAATTAAGCAATGTATGCAAACACACATGACCCACTTTCAAGCAGTTCTATAATCAATAAATCTTTAAAATTTAGCTACAATATTTTAAATACTTTAAAAGAAAATGACAAAGAAATAACAAAAGAACCTTTCGAACCAGCGGTGACGCCAGTTGGTTCAGGGGTGGCCTAATATTTTATGGGCGCCTGAAGGGGGAGTCTACATGATCTGAAGATCGCCTGAGGTGGCTTGGACCCCCCAAGGCCTCCCTGTCGTCGCCACTGTTTCGAACTGAGTTCAAGGTTTCAAATAATGGTAACTGACACTCAGAAATGTTAATTAAGAAACGTATATTTGATCATTCTTGGTCTACCACACTGCAACACAACAGACTGATGTGTTATAACTGTTCTATAATGTATAGCTCTATATAGTGTATCTACCCTTGTTGCTTGCTTACGAAAGTATGGAAGTCGCAGAATAGAACTTACATACATATTCATCAATACACAATAGAGATTTATAGATTTATTTTTATATTCAAATTAGATATCTATAAAAATTAGTGAAGTGAAGTTATTTGAAATGTTTTAGATTGCTTTCACCACGGATTGAACACACCAACAAATTTAGAAGCGGAACTTTATTTAACCGTAGTAATCTTTAATGGTAATTTTGGGCTCTTTTCTAACTTTGTGTGCTTGTTTGTTTGTAGTAGTAAACTATATACGTTACTAAATATGAATCATTATGCGTCTGATTTATTACCAATGTACTATATATAGGGGGAAATTCTTATTTCTATGAATTATAATAAGAGACATTTCGTAAATGATTATTGGAGAGAGGAAAATATGGAAATATGCCGAAATAAATAAATTTATCAAGTCAATTACATTAAAATCCTCGATAAAAATTGTAAATTAACTATTGAAATGTTTCGTAGGATTTACAAATAAACACGTTTGTTTTATGTAATTTTTAGTATATCATATCACGTATTTATTGCTCCCTATCATTAAAAAAAGCTCACTTTAAAATGTTGCAAACTGCAAAGTGATCAAAACATTTGTTTTCAGAATGAAATTTAATTTCTTTGATTTTTTTAATTTTCTGGTAATTTTTGTATTACACTTCAGAGAAATTTAAATTTTATTTCGCACAATTATGGCATATCTTTATTATTTTAGATTTGTTAGAGTTCTTGCAATATTTAAAGAACTTTGAAATTTCTTAAATTTGTTTGCATTTCTTTGAAAGTTTGTTTCAGATATTTTAAAAAGAATTTCGAAGTTCTTTAGGGCAAATTTCAAAAATTTATAAGTTTTGAAAGACTGGGTGAGTTTAAACCATTGTCTAAATTAATTAATTAATAATAGTATAACTAAATCACTGATTTCTAATGACTCCCATTAAAATTTAGACTTAAAGGCACATTAAATTGATTGCTCGTTGGGAAGAGAAAACGGTAGATCCACTAAAACTGTACTAAATTGGATGAAATGAGATGAGATATAAATGAGTTTATAAAGGCGTCTGTATATATAATGCACATATTTTTGAATAATTACAACACATGTCCTGACGAGTATAAACGATAACCGGGAAATGTATATAGATTTACATGAAAAGCGGGATAATTATCCGTTTTTAATATAAACTTCGCATTGATATATGAATTCAATACACCAACCTGCGAAGCAATATTATGACTTACACCCGAAAGCGAAGTTTCGTACAAAACTACAAAACTACATGACAACAAGGCAATAATTAGCTCATCAATATTCCGTAACATTAGTTTTATTGCCAACTGTTGTGTTATGTAATCCTCATGAAATTGTGAGAACATATTTACGTTAAGTAGTTTAGCAAAGGATAGACGTTAAAATTATTATTAAACATGTAAATGATTTAAACAAACATGTAAATCTATTACATTGTGAATATTTTCTGATGACAGCTTGCATTATGCATTAAGACTGTATGACATAAACTCATCCAACGTTTTTTTAGGTAATAAACTGATAGCAACATGTGCCTGAAATTCACAATTTTTAATTAAAAATGTTTATTCATGCTTAAAAATATGGTTGGTATTAAAAACTAACATAAAAATATCAATGTTAACCATTTTTATTGTTTTTTAAGGTTTCAAAAAGTGAACTTTAATTTATGCGATATAAATATTGAAAAACAATATTGACTACACAATTATTATTTAGGAGTACTGTAGAATATTTGAAATTTCTGATCAGAAAATATATATATATTAAAAATTTGAAAATAATTTTTAAAAGTATTTGTAATATAAATACAAACTATGTTTAAGAAATAGAAAAACAAGCTCCAGGAATTTTAGTTGAGTCAACATCAATTTTAGTTGACTATTTGTTTTTATAATTTTTATTATAATGCTGACGCTATTTCCCAAGTTACACCATATTATAATTCTAAAGTCATTTTGTATAAAGAATAGCGTTTAAAAACATATATTTTAGTGAAAAAATAAAGTAAGTTTTTCATTAAAACCCAATAATATATTTAAAAGGCTTTGCCTAAGTCACGCTAAATATTTTATGTTTGATTTTACTATTTTTGTTTTGCTATACAACATTACTGGTTATATTAAACCTTTTCACTGAAATGATTTCATATAACAAACTCTTTGAAGAATTATTATATTTCCATGAAATGTGTAAAAATGATAATTCTTGTAAAAATACACTGATGTATTAGACTACTATTAACTTATTTTTTTATAATATTTAAGAAGGAAAATTTGCACAATTAATATTTAATATTTAACTCTAAACTATAAGTAGGTATAAACATGTTTCAGCATTACTGACATGACATTTAAATGAATTTTCTATTTTGTACCTTAATTGCAAAACGTAAATGACAACAGAAATCAACAAATGTAATTGATCGCTGATTAAGGCCGAAATACCTGCACTTAAAAATAATTACGATGGACACATTCATTAATTATTGTTTATATCATAGAACAACTATAAGGATACAAATGTAGTCAACGATGCACAAAAAAGTGCTGCTGGGATGCAAGATAATCCTTCGGTATATTAGAAAAAGGCCGTGGTAGTAGACCATATTATGAAACAAATATTGGGGTAAATGTACAGTTGATTTAGGCAGTAAAAGTAATATTGTTGCAGTAAAATTATGGTGTTATGTGTATGCATTTTTGTTCAAAATACCTTGTGCTGTTATTTCACTTTACGCAATTTAGAATGTAATATCTCTCAATCTGTCGCAGTATATTACTTTCTGTTTTGTCGATGGAAAATCACAGGGTGCACCAAGGGAGACAAGATCTAATTAGTACGGTAGGTGTAAGGTATGGTCAAGAGACATACAAACATAGCTAGTTATATAGCTAGTAAGCTTTATAACCGCAACGGCGACGATAACTTACTGTATAAAATATAGCATACTGTAAATTATGAATATACATATCATAACTGTCGGTAAAGGATTAAATACAATATCCTCTGTATATACTCTACAGTATATGGAAACAGTAAAATCAACCGACCACATACATTTCCTATAGAGTCGCTGATATAATATTTACCTTGCGTATGGATAAAAGGTAACCTCCCTGCTGATACGAAGAGCCTCAGATCGCAACGATCACTCATATTATAACTACCATCAGCCCTGTTTTCGATGCGCACAATACATAGTTATGTCGAAGGTTTTAGTTTGGCATGGTTTTGGTGTAACTTCTATATTATATACACGCTGAAAGAAAACAGAGAAAATATCGAAAACGCATCACGGTATATCATATATCCTTTACAAAGATAATATGGTGAGGTGCAGAGCAATTTTATGGAATTAGAATTTCACTATAATGTCCACTGAATGGTAAATGTCTGGCCATATTAAACATATACTTATTGTAACGATATATTGGAGACATGTATATATCTTCGTATATTTTTATCCATGTGCCTCTATTTAGGTGTGTTCATGTATTCATATGTAGACATATCTATATATATCATCCATTAAATTGGAGATGGAATGAAGGGGTATTTTTTAAACCGAAAAAGTTGACTAAATTCTGTGTAAGTATGACCATATGTTGGAGGTATATCACAGCTAAATTGATCTTGTATATACAGAAAAGTTTCAAATCAATGCGGAAAAATATGGTGGGGGCATACATATTTTTTGCAATAATGTTGAAAAAATTCATATATTACGGGTTGTTCTTACAATTTCAAAGTGCTTTGTATATTTTCCCACTTTACTAAGACATTTCCGAATAATATATTTGCATATGCGTACATTATTATATTATGTACAACTTTTCCATAGCTGACTATTTTATAAATGACCTTATATTGGTAGTATATTTCAATTTTTAAGAATAAGTTTGAAAACTGTTGAATAAGCTTTGTTTGTAACAACATGAAAACTAGATTAGAATTCTTATAAGTTCGCAGGTATGACATAAAACAATGGATCAGATCATTGATCCATAATATATTGACAACATAGTTGAGTGCAGACAATATCAAAACGGGTCCTTAATCAATAAAACGTTGTCAATCAAATATGCTGCTCACATTTTCCGAAAGTTATGATACATAAGTTTATAAAATAGTGTTCGCAATAGTGTAGTTTTTTCCGAAATATGGCCCTTCATTCACTAAAAAACAAATTTATCAAAAATATATTTTCGAGAATAAAAAACTAAAAAGAGACTTTATTTGGGAGTTATTTGTACTTTTAGGAATGCATATATTTTACATAGTAAGTGTAACATACTGTTATAATTTCAATTATTTACTAAAATATCTTTTTATACCTTTTTTTACGTTAAACATGTCAATTCAAGTAATACTAAGAAATGTCTGTTTAACTGTACTGATGCAGAAATCTACACATTTTTATTAAATTATACTCGGCACCTGGAATCAATATTAACTAGTTAATAGAATCCAGACATTATGCAGATACGAGCCCTGCCATTAAGAACGTGGAATCACAAATCTCTGCCTAAGCTATATCTCTTACCTTATAGAACATACAAAGTAGAATTCGTAATTTGTTGTGACTAATCTTCGTCGATCGATTTTAATAAAATGTTTGCGTTTGAATGATCCACACACAAAAATGTATTTAGTAAATAATCTTCTGCTTTTCTCATTGTCTGCGCGGATCGTCTGAAAACATATTTTAATGAAAATAAAGAATAATATATTGGAAAAATTCGTTTTGAGTTTTTTCACATATATAATAAGTTATAAAATATGTACTTATGTAAATACAAATACAACGAAAGACAATTTTCGCTTTTCGGTAAGTCACCATTATGTATGGTGAAATATAAAATTGTATAATTTTTCAACGACTTGCAATTAATGGATTATATTGGAAAATGATGAGTAATTAGAAATCTCACGAAATTAATATTATGAAATATTGTGATATCTTATAAATTTAAAGCTAGATCAAACTAGATTAAATCAAAACAATAACGACAGCGTCTCAAAAATGAATTAAGAAACGAGCTCCTCAAAAGCAAAAAAATAAATTGACATTGATGATATGAAGTAAAACTATTAAAGAAATTGATATAAACAGGGCACAAATACTTAATTGTTACAAAGTTTGCTGTTTAACATGTATGTATATATAAACGAATACGTAACATATTAATATAAAACTGGAAAATAAACAAAAATTTGAGAATAACAAATTAACAAAAATTCTTGGCAATTGTATAAATGGTATTATTTTTTACAATTTTATATTACAATTATTTTAAAAAGATCCATTTTATAAGAAACTGTATTTTCCTATAAAACGTCAATCAATATCAATCAATATATAAGGCTGACGAAAATAAAAATAAAAATAATTATATGAAGAAACAACTTTTCAACAAAATTGACCCCTTTTAAAATAATATCTGGACATCTTTTTAAAATGTCATCTTTGGTGCATTTTGTTCCTTAGCGCTTGGCGATTACGTTTATTACAAAAATGAGCTTTTTAATACTTCTAGCCCGATTTATTAGCGGTCAAAGATAGGATTATTCTCCTTAGCATTAATGACTAGAGCTTAGCATTTCTCAAGCTAATTACTGACTCTCATGTTCTTGGCTTGACGATGCCACTGCATAGTCTAATCGTTTAATTAACAATGCATTACATTAAGTATAATTCTGTTTACCAAAGATCAAAAACAACCGATTATGGAATTTTGGCCTGTACTAAATTAGAGTAATAATTAGTTATACATTTAAAACATAAAGATTATTGCAGTGTCCTAGAACTCCATTCTTTTTATGGAGGCACATTTATTTAAGAGAAGTGTATTTTGAAAATGCTTATATGTGAAATTATTGATGCGGACAGTCGAAAAACGGACCAGCAGAATAATATTGAACTAATCTTAGTTTTTAAAGCTACAAAACAATAGAAATACTTAGTTATGAAAATAGATTTCCAATCAGTTTAGCATTTTTTAAAGATCTTATTTAGACAAATTAACCAAAAGAATGCTCATCTCCATTTTAATAGTTTATAGCTTGATACAATGTCATGGTGGATAAGTGCTTCGATTCTTAGAAAATTAGTAACAACAACCATAAAATATGCCACATAAAACTTACCAATGTACATATAATGATTATTTGTTAACAATTTATTTTTAGTGGATTATTTTATAAAATATTAAAAATAATAGTACACATTTTATGATTGTTTTATAATTTCTATATTACAGAAAGTTTGTTTTATTTTACAAAGTTTTATTTAGATATTAGATAATTAAATATTTAAATAGCATATATCTATATTTTGATCATGAAAAAGAAATAATTTTTCAATATTAATTCACCTGCTGCTTATAGCCTGCAGTTACAACTCTACAACCTCCAAAATTGAAACTTATTGATTACAAATTCGATTTTTTTTCTGTGCAAATACATATACACATATACATATATGAATTGGCACATTTTTATTCTGTGTTCTGAATATGATTAGCCTGAATAAACATTCGAAAACAATTCTATTCATTTATACACATCGAAACACTACGTATTTTAAAGAAATACACATCTGGATATATATTTAATTACGGAAAAAGATAATAGGTACAGATAAAAAACAGTAAATAATATAAATATTATTGTATTTCTAAAGCAATATGTAGATTAATCTAGATTGTGATCCACATACGTATACATATGTATATTTCGTTCCTGGAAATGGATATGTTCGCATCGTACCGGAATTGATGTGAATAAAAGTGACAATGTCCCGATAAACCTGCGGGTAACAAATTGTTCTGTTATATTATATATAGAAATTTAGTTAAAAGATGTAAGAAAATTTAGTTTTTTTATGTAATTGTTAGGTAGCATACATTCTACATTCAAAAAGCATTCTGATCTCTACTTACATTTGGTTTTGACTATGGTAATGTAAAAATTGTAACGCAGCAAATTATACTGCACACAATGTATCATCAAAGTTAGATATCGATAACGGGTTTAGCGTGGGGCAAAATCTCTATTTTAAATGTCATTAAAAACTATCCCCACTCTCTAAACTAAAACATTTACACGAAGTATGAAACCAGTACATTCAATAGAAGAAATAGTGTTAACAATTTGCACCGATTTAAAAAAAAATGCATGAAATGTGTTATCACTAACGATATAAACTTTACTATGCAATCATGTACCCCTTTGTAGACATCTATACCGATTGAAATGTCAGATGTGGAAGTAAAGATGCTGTTTAACACTGTTAGTATTTATTTATTGCATCCCAGTCATAGTTATCCTATGGCCCACAGTGCCCCCTCCATGGCCCCAGCGACCCCTCCATGGCCCCAGCGCCCCCTCCATGGCCCACAGCGCCCCCTC
>JAYRBW010024840.1:0-12487 GCA_036023295.1 Invenusta paracnida
TTGATAGTCCTCCATTGGAGGTATGCTATCTGGCTGACATGATCTTCTATGTTTATGGAGTTCTTTTATCGTTTTCAACTCCTTAGCGCACTGGCCGCAGGTATACGTCGAGACAGGGGTAGAGCTGGGCTGAGTTGATGGACGAGTAGAGATGTTCTGAGAAGTCGGGGTAGAGCAGGGCTGTGCTGATGAGAGGGTAGAGATGTTCTGCGGGACCGGAACATAGGTAGTAAACTCCTGCGGGGTTGATGTAGAACAGGGCTGCGCTGAAGAGGATGTAGATGATAAGTTTTGTAAACTGAAAAGATCATTAAGGAAATGTTCAAATTCTTCATATTCACTGTCGGTGTATTGCATGCTGAGGAGAGACAAGTATACGACCGTACACGAGTGCGAAGCAAAATAGAATGACTAAAACAGGAGCGCGTATTCCTTTTATACTCTTCCTGTTCTGTCATTGGCTGGCCGTACTCGATTCCGATTAGTCGAGACTACCCCCCCCCTCCCCCCTCTTACATGGTGGAGTCGTTCCAAAGTGCACCTGAACACCCCCCCCCTCCCCCTGTCTTTGTTCTCGTGCCACTCCTTCCCTACTACTTATATAACTGGCTTATTATATTATCTGGCTTAACAATTATTTATGAAAAATATTTATTTACTATTATGTAAGCAAAATGTTTTGTGATTGTTTACTGCGATACGGTTTCATTTGTATATTTATGGCTGAGATATATAAGAAAATTTAGTTATATGTAGAAAGGTGTACACTCTATGTATAATAAAATGGTGATCGAATGCAGAGCTAAATGTTGATGAGGTGAAAACATATTTATTATAATTATACATATTTAATGTTTCCCTGATTAATTATTATCATAGACTTATTAAATAATTACATGAAACTACAAAATAAATATCCCTTATGTAATATTATTAGTTTGACAGGAAAACTTTTAACTGAGTTTGAAGGGCTTAACCATCAAATATATAAAATATGCCACTAAGAGATTCATATACACGTATATAGCCTCCAACATATGTACATAGCCTATTATTTTCAATAGGTTTACATATTTCAACCTAATAATAAAAACATATACATAGCTATAATTTATTATAATTCTTGGTGAAACTGACACAACAAATCTATTTTCTGCGATAGAACAAACGTTTTATTTGTGATCCAACCTAGATATTGTCATTTTATTTGATTATGTGTGTGTATATAGGATATTTTGGACAACTGATTTACTAACTAATACTAACTAATGTTCATTCCTAAATTAAACTGTTAATTCAGAAGATTCTGTAATGAAGTAAACAAGTTAAAATTGAAGATAAAAGCACAGTCATCAAAATAGTATTTTCTGAATTAATATTTTTAATTATATGATATACACATTTAGATAGTGGTAAATAATTTGTATAGAAAATAGAGCAACCTAATTATTTATTTCCATGATATTAAAATATAAATCTATAATTGTGTATTTAACTATTAAACAAATCATTCTGGTGAATTTCTCAAACAATCAGTGAATACCATTATAAAGTAATGCAACGGAATAAGTAATCGACGAGCCATTCATTGAAAACAATAAAATAATAATAACAGTAATTCATAAGCGTTCTGACTTCCAATTCAGTGGCTCAATGTTCCAGATTGCCTTCAATGTAAAACAATGTTCTGTTTGCTCATAGAAACTGCACTATATATATAATTCATATATATTCATATATGAATTAGTCATTTTACTAAATATGCCTAAATATTTTTATGTCAATAACTCAATACTACTAGCGAATTATATTGAGTTTGGGAGCTATAGGTGTGCTGTTTTAATTTTTTTAGCACTCGTTTGGCGGTATACCTAAATAAAATGTAATAAGCTAATAGTAGCAATTGTTTAGCAAGGTGTTTGTCATATATATATATATACTAGAGACAACATCGATAAAGTGTGATCTCAATTGAATAAACTTATAACTAGAGATAAGAAGAGGTTTTTACATTTCAGGAAAATTAATTTAAAATGATATTAAAGTTCCTACTACCTAAAGGAACTATAAGTAGTTCCTACTTCTGCTATATATCTGAGAGAATATAAACAGCACAATATAAACAGTGGCTCTTCTTTAATAAGCCATATATTTAACAGGAAGTACTTGTCCTTTCTATTGTCTTCATGTGATCTCGATCATGCCATAATAGTTTGTGATTGTTATAAAAAACATATTATATTATTAAAATAACTAATCAAATGATCACGATGAAAATAAATTCATAATATGAAACGGTCCAAACTCATGTGTCACACATGTCAATTGTAGTTATTTCTCCTGATGAATTTTGGGTGGCGTTTGTATCAATAAGCGCGTATTTTAGCAATTATGTGTTTTATATTTAAAAATTGTGCTTCGATCAAAAGATTTGAAAAATGTTTAAAAATGTTACGGTTACAATGGAATATTAAATTATGTATTTATATTTCACATTGTTCGTTTCAACAAAAATCACATCTATGCCATAGAAATTACATTTATTTCTTTAACAGGTGCTATACCGTAATAGGGTCTCGCTGACCGCATTTTAAATTTTTTTATTAGGAAAAATGTAATGCTGTGAATAAATATTTTGGGAGAGAAATAACTTACAAGTGTATTAAAGCTATTTTAAAATTATTAAACTAATTCCGACATATGTACATAACTATAAGAAGTACAAAAATGGAGCGTATGAGTCCAACAGAAGAAATGTTATACATGTAATATTCATAATATTAACAAATATGTAAATAGGAACGTACATAGGTATTTAGTAAATGTCAATCATATAAAAACATAGCACTTGTATATAATGTAAATCTAAGTACCTAGCTTTCCCTCACTGTCAATAGAGGTTTGGCACAAGCGAGTGATCTGACTGTGTTCACCTCACACGGTCTGGTGGCACGTAGAACATGCTCACCTGCTTTTTCGGTTTACATGTCTTGGACATAGAAAGCAGACATTTCTTTGATTTGGAGCAGGCACTATAGTAGAGGTGGTTATGGTCTTTAAAGGCCGAACACCAATAGACACTGAAGAACATCTTTCTTTAGGTACTGGTTGTTGATGCGCAATTACATGGTCTCTTCAGCTAGTTCTTTTGACAGCTGGCACAGGAAGCATTTCTTGCCAGACTGCTTGATTGGTGGGAATAAGCGGGGTCCATAATGGAATTTCAGTTACCGACTTGGCGTTACTAATTGTAATTATTTGAAATTTTCAAATTCATATTTAGGAAGAGAAAACTATAAAGCAATCCCTATACAAGTACATACTGTGTGTATATATATTGTATATATATATATATGTATATGTATGCGTAAATTAACTCGTCTCCACTAATTTATTAGCGTCGAGGTCTGTCCGTTAATGTTCCGCGTCTCGGTAAATAGCGTTATAACAGCTGATAACACAGTACAACAAGAGTTAATTATTGTATGTATGTAAAATGTAAAATGTGTCGATTAAACATAGTTTTTATGTAAATGGAACAGTATGTCAAGTTTAAAATTAGCCAATACTATTGCTATAAAGATTATGTGCAAATTTATAGAAAAAGTTGCTACACAATATTCATATATCGGATATACTTTATGTACATAATTTAATATAAATTAAATGAAGTTTTGATTAGAATAAATGAATTTTAAAGTTAATTCTATAAATTACTGTCATAGTTTTTCTGATATGTAATACTCATACATTAAATAGAAATCCCTATATATTATAGCCTACATTTCTGATAGTTTGCAATGATTTAATTTCATGAAAGATTTCGAATCTTCATACCTATTATAGTCTTACATTTAGATTTGTAAATACCCTTTTTAATGCAGAAAGACATCTCCTGAAAATGTTTTACTCACTTTATTGATATAACCAAAAAAGACATTCAATGAGGTTTTTCGTTACTATTACATATGTGTGTGTGTTTGTAAGTAGTAGTAAGGGTTCTGCATTTTACTTTTTATAAAAATTCATGTTGACTGTCATGTGCTGTAAATACAAACATTTTAAGATTTTTGAAAGCCCGATTCTTCTCATTTCTTTTTCAATATAATATAAAACTATATAATAAGGATACCCCAATAAGCGTTTGTTTAATGTATGAATTTCTCTTTTTAAAATATTATAAAGGGAATTTAAATTTCTTATTTGAATAAAGAAAAATGTATTTTCTGGCTTTAAGTCATAATTTATTATTAAACTTTGCTGTTAAAATATTTCAAAAGTAAAATAACTCTTTTGTTTCAGAGCATATTAATCTTAAAGCAATATTATTTAGATATTTTCTTGACTTATATATATATATAACATTTATTTTGAAATTGTTGTGATTATATATAATACGAGTAGATATATTAATAATCAAATTTAAATTAGAGCGTCAAAATTTGAATTTTTAACGATAACTTTTAATGATTTTGACGAATAATTTTACAATTTGTCTAACTCTACAATTTTGACTAAATAATCTCGAAATAAGAACTGATTTTGACAATATTTTTATATTTCCAATATTTATTAAAAATGATCTATAAACTTAGGGTTTAATAGATAATTTACTAATCAATGAGCGAATGAAGGTAAGTTTCAATTGAAAATTGTACAAGTTTCCAACAAATCTATAACGATGCGTTTAATCTTTTTACAGTATAATTTATCTCTTATGTGTAGATAAATTTTCCAAATTATATAATATAGCTTATTTACGACAAAATATCTTTGGTTCATTTACTAACGTGTATAACGACTGTAAACGACTTTGTTCTTATGGAATATTTGTGATTATATAATCGATTAATTTAGATATCGGCTAAGAAATTTAAGTACCAAAAATTGAAGCTTGTGTACCTAATCTTAATGAGATGCCGTCTATAGGATGCCCCTTTATTACCAAATTAAATTCACTAGATTAAGTCTACCGATATACAAATTAATTGATTGCCACTATGCTTACAGCTTTCTCAGATTCGTTTGTTTATCACCATGTTACTTAGAGTAGCTGGTGTCAAACTTTCTAGTTTCTTACTTTAGCATAGCTGATACTAATTGATTAGTAATGTTTTGTCTTATTTAAATAAAGTTCTTAGGTGGTTCAAAGAATACTAGTAAATATAAGAGTCGATTGTTTGACACCAGTTTCTAAGTTACACGCACACACAAACAAACAAACCAATTCGTCTCACCGTCTAGATTATATTTAGAAAATCGAATAATTTAAAATCTAGAAAAGAAACATTCGACGTTGAATGTTTTGGATTATTTTAAACTTCATTTATTCAGAAAGATGAGCTAATTGATGGGAGGGTTTCTATATACATTTGGTTTACATTCGATATATTATATATTTTATAGTGTAGGTAAGTTAATTATTCATCTGGTATTGTTGAGCACAAATGTCAATACGCAAGATTCAACCAGCTAAGCATTTCCTTGGTTCTTGTGCATACCGTCAAACGTAGAAGTCCATTTATGATTGGTATTGTTTAGGTATACCGTACCAATGAAGATAACTTTGTTGAACAAATCGTGACAATTGCATGTAATATATATTCATCTGGATTAAATAATGCATTAGAGTGATAATACGTGTGATAGTTAGCTGCACATAGTCATGAGAATGTACTGCATTCATTAAAGTATATGTTTTGTATCTTTAATTCAAAGGGAAAAATTATTATCCATATATATATTATTTTCAATCTCAAAGCGTAGTTTATAATTTTACTAATACAAATAATAAAAAGAAAAGAGAATAGCTAAATATATTTCGCGATTGAAATGTCATTATAAAATTTATATTTCAAAATTTAACAAAAATATTATGTTATAATCATATATGATTAAATAGATGAACAAATAAAGAAAATATTATTCTACTAAAGTAACTATTAATAAAATTGTATATAAAATTACACATTTTTGTTTAACTGGCAAATACTGATATTCGTATATATACTTACTTCTCAGAATAATACATATTTATCAAAATACTTTATTTATAAGAAATGTTATTAGCAACAATACAAATGTTTGCTGAGAACTTCAGGGCGCCCTTCATAAATTTCATAAATCAGTTCAGGAGAATAAAAATAAATAATTCAAGTGTGATAGATATTCCTATTTATTGGATTAGTTTGGCATACATGTATGTCTACTTATATGTATATTGCTTATTTTATAGTACACATATAAAGATAAAATGGACTAAGAATTCATTTGATTTATTTTATGTGCTCTATATGGACAAAAGAGCAAAGTTACGAATTTATTTGAACATATGAAATAAGCGAGCCTTTAAAAATTGATAAATTTAAACATTTACTAAATATTTCCTTCAATGATCTTTGTGTTTTTTAATTCAGTAATGATTTTGGTCTACTTTATTGATTTTATAAAATAATATTTATGAAATTAATTCGTAATATTTAAGTACCTATACATTAATTATTGAACATAAGCTTAAAATATTTATTTATCCTCCATATTCAGATATACATATAATTGTTTTACATAACAGAATGTTTCAATTTATTTAAAGAATTTATACCATTTGTTTTGTCGACTTTATTTTACAAAATTCTAAATTTCCATCATTTTTCCTTTTTTTTACGAAAATATTGCTGTGTAGATTAAAATTACAATTGAAATTGAATTTGATTATTGATTTATATTAAAATCCTAATAAAATACAATCAATCTACTTGGTAACACAAGCTAGTTATTAATATAATGGTTTATTTGATCTTAATGTGTGTAATATTGTTGTAATTTATGGTTCATTATAGCCTTTGGTATGGCCTCCAAATTAGTCGACTGTTTATTTTCTCGAAGGAAAGAAATAACGCGCTTGGAGAATTGATTCACATGTTGTTGGGTAGAACGGGGGATCGATTCTTTCTGCAGAGCATTTAGTTCTTCGTCTAATTCCGGTGAAATGTCTTTTATTTCTTCATTATCCAGCATGTCTGTAAACGATGATGCTAATTCGTAAAGGTAACGATCTCCACTGTTTGACGTGACCCATTCCAACATTTCAGTTGACATACCGCTTATAATACTACCTGGGATATTTCCAAAATTGAGAGACATCTTTTCGTTAATCCGTCTTCTAACTAATAATGAAATGATTCATGATAAAATAAAGCCAGGCATATTTAATATTTAAAATTTAATTTAAATCAATATTGACATAATAATATTAATACATTGAATTTTCAGGCAAATAATTTGAGTTTGCCCTCAAATAGCAAATTATTTGCCTTCAAAATCAATGTATTAATGTAATATTAATATAGTTTTAAGCACAAATAAAATCAGTTACATTTATCAGACGACAAACATTATAATCATAAACGTAGAGTTTAAACTCTAATTCATTCTGCATGCAGTTTTAATACTACTTATATAGAAGACAAAATTCGGTTTTTGCAGACAACTTACCTACATAGGTTAAAATTGCTTGAATATGGGTATTTTCTATTAACAGTGATTTATTAAAAATATTTTATACTACTTTTAAGGGACCCATTTATATATTTTTTAATAAAATATTTTCTATTGACGAAAATTTACAACGCGTTGTATATGAAATCAATAAGAGTCAAACCTCTGTCTATATTTAATTACTCATGGTTATAATCATAGATCACGAAAAATTTAATTAACTACATAGATCTTCGATATAAGAAAAGTGAATAATTGTTTTTTTTATGGTCGCCATTTTATTGGTTTTTTATCTCGTATAATTTATTGTCTATGTATGTATTTACATACAAAAACTGTTTTACCACATAAACTGTTAAACTGATATCAGTTTTAAAACATTATTTTAATCTTTAGGTTATCAAAATGATAGTATTGCGCAACTGTAAACAGAATCAATAAAAGTGAAATCTTTGTTTAATTACTCGATGCTCCTATTAAGAACTAAAGCAAAGCATATAGGAAAAATACATAAAATAGCCGTGATCTACTCGCAATTAAATTTTCTTACATAGTATGCAATTCATTACATTATTCGATATATTTTTTGTTTTTGTTAAACAACTTTTATTTATTTGTTCAACGATTATCGATTCTATTTGCAGTTTAATACTGCTATTAGGGTACCCAAAAGCATCTGTAAACTATTGTTAAAAAAAGAAACAATTTATGTTTTAAAACTGTTATATAATACATGTAATCAATTTTATTTTAGAGACAACTTTTATTATGTTAAAATCGCTTTAATATACATAGATAATTGCTCTTTAATATGTAAAGTTGCCATTTAAAAAATTATTGCTAAATTTTGGATTCTCATTTTACAATAAAGTTTATTGAAATACATGGTTTAGCAGAAGTAACAAGACACTTAGTTTATTTAATTTTATGTTTAAAGCATTAGTTACATTTTACTTTTAAAAATAACATTACGAAAATATTAAAGTGTTGCGCGTTAACAAAAATTAACATTTGTATGGAAATGTACATTTGACACTTTTTAAAAAGGTTTAAACAACTTTTGAAATAATATATAATATACATATAATTGTGTGTTAACTTCTGTTACAACCTGTACATATCATAATACTCCATTGAGTGAAATTTAAGCGCAATACATATGAAATCAATAAGTGCATTGGAATATTGTATATTGTAGTATTTATATAATTGTAGTTATATTGTTGTTTATCTGTTTTCAATATATATAATATATGTATATATTGGAGAATAAGTATTTTGTTAGATATATTTAAAATTTCTCTATAAAATATAATGATAATCTAAACCTTCAATATTTCGTACGTAATTTTATTTCTTGTTACATTTAAAGTTTAGTGGAATATATTAAAATAAAGAAATTATTTGAACTAAAATTGCAGGAAGCCATGTTTGTTACAGAGTATTGACATAAACTGTGCGTTTTATACAATTTATAAAAACCTGATTCATTAATTATTTGTACAATTTTTAGGAGTAAATGTAACGTATTTGGTTATATATGCATATATATATATATAATATGTGGATACCTTTTTTTACATATTAATTTAAAAAGCCTTCTCTGCGTGAAATATTTCGATACAAAATGAATATGATTTTCATCTAGATAAAATACATACAAAGGAAGTTCATTATTAAAAATAAAATTATGCGCCGTGGATTGCAATATGTTCGTTACATTTTCTTTATAAATTCTATCTTTCTGCCTTATATGTAGCATAAACATACATATTTAAAATATGTTTGTAGTAAATATGACAGAACATCATTACATAGTACAAAATATCAAAAATGGGATACTGATATATTTTCTGGTTTAAAATTGTATTAAATTACATTTTAGATATAATAAAAAGGACACAAAAATATGAATTATGTAAGATATTTGGTCTAATGGAGAATGAAACTTATATACATATATATATAACATAATATTTGTTCCAATGTATAAAACAATGAGAAATACTCTAAAATTGTAATTATTTTATTTTTGAAATTTCTTTCTTTTACAGTTTAAATAAAACAATTATACAATATAAAATGCGTGCCTAAATTGTTAATAATTTTCAAAATAATATATTGTGTTTTAACAATATTTTACTTAATAGACTATTTCCTCTTATTCCGGAACGTGTATGTGAAGCTCTCTATTATATTGTTGATATAGACAATTACAATTATGATACCGAATTGTATAATTGAGTACACTTGATTCACTTAGTACACTTTATAGAGTTCCAACTTCTTAGATCCAACTCTTCGATTAAAACCCCTAGTCATATATACATTCTTGTAGTGGCAACTTAAAATTTAGTGATAGGTTACGGAAAAATATCCGTAGAGAATTTTTTGTTGTTGATTAAATGCATTTGCTAAATGTTTAATAAAAATATATTTAATACAAATACTTCATTAATTTTAACTGCACAATAGCTAGATGACCAATGATGTGAATATCACCGTTTAATATTTGACGATAATCATTTGAATTTGAAATAAAATGGTCTCCTATGCTATGTATGTGAGTAATTATTTAAATAGTTTAGCATTATTCACTTGCTATTATCAATGCAATACAATTAGCTCATGAAAGGGATCTTTAGAAAACATGTTTTAATTAGGAACGAGAAAATCATCAGTAACAACCTAGTTATCCACGATTATGTATATTGTAAGAATCTTTAAGGTTTTATTTAATTAACCTTTGCAGTTTATTTTTTCAACGTTTTGAAAATTTCTATGGCTTTAAAATATAGAAAACTATCTAATTTTTTTTTTATATTTTCTAATTTGTTATAAATAATGCAAAATGTATACAAACTATATTCATAAAACGTTTTTAGACCTTAAAGAATCCACCTAAATACTAAAAAGTCAAAATGAAAAATAATTGTTTTAGGAATTTATGAAATTATATTTAACATTTGTTTACCTATTTTAATATTTTGTTCTATATAAACTATTTTCTTCAAATTATTGTCACCGTTTGACCCTGCATAGTCCACAAAGGGAAATTAATTTAAATACTTCCATTCTGTACTCAAATTTTGATTTTCATCCTAACTGGCAAATAATTAACAGGTAAATGATAAATAATTATTCTTTTCAAAGAAATATAATTCAAATTAGAGGCCACTGGATACTACGATTAATTCAATTTTCATACACAACGGAGTAAATATCCCATAATATCAAGATCACTCAAATACCTAATTCTATTTCTTACCTGTTAAATCTAGCGATAATGTTGTAGATTTAAAGCATAAACACAATTAAAGCGATTATATATTCCTATATCATTTCAAAGGTTTGCAAATATTTTTCAAATATTATCGGAAAACCTTACTTTTTACAACTTTAAACAATATAGGTAATATTATTGTTTTCATATATAATCCACTGTGAATCTTTGTTCTCATTGTCTAATTAGTTCTAAATAGTTCATGGTTCGTAGTCTCTTTATAAATGTATATTTAATCTTAACCGTGGACTCATTTATCTACACGTATTCCGATTGGCTTATATTTTACCTACTTTCCACCAATCCCGTTCTCCCATACTCCACCGCAGGGATAATGACCGTTCTTACAATGACGACTCAGGCGATTGGTTTGAGTATGACCCTCCCCAACGCTTCTTACCTTAAAGCAATAGATGTCTGGACTGGGATGTGTGTCATATACGTGTTTGCTGGGATGCTGGAATTTGCTGTGGTGAACACTCTTGCCAGGAAGGAGATTCGAAGGGTAACAATGCGTCATCGGAGTCTGAGCAGTGCGAGTCGGAATCAACACAACCATCGTCGAGCGGGGAACAGTAAATGTGACATGGACGGAGAGAATGCGAAGGGAGGGGGTATGCGTTGTCCTGGTTCTGAGCCCATGTTGGAAAATACTGAGGTGAGGTTCATTTTTGATGGACAATGTACGTTAATTGGATGTTACCGTTATGTTTTACATATATTACTTCTGAGTTACCTGTTACGTTTACATTAATTTTGTGTCATATTACAGAATATATATAGCGAGTAATTTTTTAATTTCTAGTAACTTATCCTGAAAAGTTTCGATTTTGAAATATCTTACATTTATTTGTAGTGTTTCTTGTAATAAAAGTTTTAAATTATTCCATAAGGAATATTCGCTTTGTGATTACCACTAGTAGGTATATTAGATATTTTTTAATGTATTTAAAGCTTTGGGTATCTATTTGACTTTATTTTTGACTCTTTTATTTCAACATCCATTAAAATATGTACATATATGCATATATATATAATATAAAATGCTTGTTGCACTAATGAAGTTTTGTAAGTTTTTGTTCTTGAACTATTTTAGATATTTACTTGTTGTGAAGATGTTATATTATAAAGTGCTTATAATTCAAGTTGTTTGCATTTTTCGGAAATTTTAAATAAACATGCGTATATTTCCATTTTTGTTAAGTATTTCTTAGTCTCATGATATTTTTCTACTATTTTTAAAATTATCCTTTATGAATGGTAAGCAATTTACCATTTCCTGGATTTTTAAGCGCTTTTAATTTAGTTTTTCAATTAATTTTTTATATTTTATGAATTAACGCTTTGTCATTTTATATAATATTATGTTAGAAGTTTACATTAAATTTGTCTTTTTTATCTTTTTTTATCTTTTTTTCTTTGAAGTGCATGCAAACTATTTGTATATTTCTAGAAATTAAATTAATTTCTGCAAAAAGTTAGAGGATCCGTATAAAAGTTGAACAATTATTTATGTATACCTAGATATAAATCTATTACACAATATTTTTTCCGAATAATAAAGATCGTGTTATTATTGCTATAATATTATTTATTGCTTAATATTTTAACATAATAAACAAAGTAGTTGGTGGATTGAAAAAACCACTTGAATTTAAAATAAAAATATTTTTAATAGGAGGTCCGAGCTTTCGATGCTACTCGCAT